>JAXQJP010000001.1:0-143402 GCA_037042015.1 Furcasterigmium sp. R96-07A1
CTTGCAAATACAGTTCAAGATTTTGGCGGGACGATGACCTCAAAAGATACCTCGTCGCCGAGGGCGACGCCGCCTTCTCGCCCGCCGAGATCGAGGCCATCGCCGCCCTCAAGGTCGAGCGCAAGAGCCTCACGGCCTTTGACCACAAGGGCGCCTACATGTACATCAAGGGCGCCCGCCCCTGGACCCACGTCGGCAAGGTCGACGTCGCCCTGCCCTCGGCGACCCAGAACGAGGTCTCCAAGGAGGAGGCCGAGGTGCTCGTCAAGAACGGCGTCCTCGCCGTCGCCGAGGGCTCCAACATGGGCTGCACCCAGGAGGCCATCGACGTCTTCGAGGCCGTGCGCCGCGAGCGCGGCGCCGACCAGGCCGTGTGGTACGCCCCCGGCAAGGCCGCCAACTGCGGCGGCGTCGCCGTCTCGGGTCTCGAGATGGCCCAGAACAGCCAGCGCCTCTCGTGGACCACCGAGGAGGTCGACGAGAAGCTCAAGGCCATCATGAAGGACGTCTTCGAGAACGGCGTCGAGACGGCCAAGGCCTACGTCAAGACCGCCGAGGGCGAGCTGCCCTCGCTCGTCGCCGGCAGCAACATTGCCGGCTTCGTCAAGGTCGCCAGGGCCATGCAGGACCAGGGCGACTGGTGGTCCCTGTGAGGACTTTCCGTCAAGAGTCGCACGATGACGGGACGCGTGATTGGCAATGGCGTTGGGGCGTAACGGGATACCTCGCATAGAGAGCATGACTTTGATTTCAGGATAGCGAATTACGATGACGTACATACCTACATCTCTCCATTCCGCGTGAATCTCGCTTCGCAGCGCAACGTGTCATGTTTGGCCGAGTGTTTTTTCTGGAAGCCTCCCGAGGCTAGGGCCAGGGGCGAGAAAAGGGGCCGGCTTGTGGCACGATGTGGTGAGATGATACGAACACTGACATCAGTTCGGGACACTCGAAACAGGCCTTTCTGAAGAATTCGGCCTCGCGATGCTGACGGCTCCTTGCTAAAAACAAGGCAGGCCTCGGGCGGTGTGGTCATCCAGGGGAAAGGGGGCGAGGATGGGGTTCTAGGTAACTCGAACTCCTCCGGTATAAGCCCATGACAGCGCCTCCCCAACGCCCCTGGCGCCTCGGCTAACGACGATGCCGAAGATATATCTAAAACGAGACGATGGAAGCCATGCGGTTACCCAACCCAGCCATAGGCCAGGACCTGGGCCCCCCTTTGACAAATCCCCCGCCCTGTCAGATGCGTAGCCAGGAACGGCGAGGGGGCCCCGAAACCCCTCGGGGCCGCGAAGGCTATCGTGTGTCGAGGGCCACGCGGTGGGACGCGAGGTAAGAATAAACTACGTGAGTGTAACGGCGCCGGCGGGACGGAGGGACGGCCGGGAGCTGGTGAATTTGGTTTTCGTCTGACGTCGTTGGCTGGGCCCGGTGCTGGGGGGCGGCCCATGTGTCATACGGGCACGACACGGAGGGGGGGCCCGTGGTCGAGGATGTGGAATCTCGTCCCGTGTTACGTGATAGTTCCCGATGACCTTGGGCGCTCGAGGGTCGAAGGGCGTTGCGGTGTCCGTATTTGGCAGGTTGGCAGCCAGCCCAGCGCAGGCTATAGCCGGGCTAGTGGATGGCATTGCAGCAGCGGAACCCGATCCATGTCGTCTACGGGTAGACGCAGGAGTCCATTATCTTCATCTTGCAGCCATGTCGTGTGTCAGGTACTAGCACCGCAGATGAAGAGGTCAGATCACGGAGTGTGCAGATTGCCATCGAGGAGACGAGACCCCTGGAGATAAGCCAAAAGGAGTATGCTTCTCGTAAGTGGCAGAGGTGCAGTTGGATGTTGGTGTTGGACTTGGTGTTGAACTTGGCGCTGAAGATAGGGGTCTTTGGTTGTTGGTGCTCGAGATGAGAGAGATGCAGGAGGAAGAGATGGCATCGTCCTCGGCACCAATAAGGTAACAGAAGCATACGACGGGACCGTTGAGTCTTCCAGGTTGACCGTGCTGTGCCTCGCTCCTGCCTTTCGGGAGCAGCCATCTCGGAGTGGGGAGGCTAGACCGGAAGAGGAACAGGTCAAGGGAAGGGAAGGGAAGGGAAGGAGCGGGACAGGGATTCCTTCTCTGGTCCGCGGCTGATCGGCCGGTGCGCATTCTTCATCACTCGCCGTCGAACCCGTCTCCTTCCCACCACCCACACCATGCCACTGCAACCATCTGAGTACCCTGGCATCCAACGAGAGACGACTTCCTTCCTCCATGACGCGTGCTGCAAATGCGCTGCTACACGCACCATCCCATGCACTCAACCGGCTCGGCCCCGAACCGGCCCTCTCGGCGCCTTCCAGCTGCAGATTCTCGAATCACCGACGGCTCAGAACGCCCGATGGCACTCACATCCTCGCTCATGACCGTTGGGTGCCTGTAGGCCAAGCCATGAGGCGCTGGCGCCATGATCCGCGAACCATCGAACCGTTGTTGCAGAGCCGAGTTGACAGTTCGAGGCGCGGATCAGCCATGCCATTGACACTTGGGAGCCAAACTTCAGCACCGCTTCGTGGCTGATGCAACGGGTCGGTCTTCATCAGCCAGCCGGTCACGCTCAACGGACACCGTCAGCCCTACTGCGGCTCACAACCCGTATATGCTACACTATTTGCATTCATCTGCCGTGCCGCGGATGCTCGACTCGCCATCTCAGGCAAGGGAGCGCCAACCTGGACGAAATCGTTCAGGTTGTGTCTTATTCCAGCCACGCCATATGAACACTGCAGACAGGTTGGGTTAGGCAAAAGGCATCGATGCAAGCTGAGATATGAAGGCGCTTAGGGGCATACCTGTGGCCTCATGCGATGCTACGCGTCAGGCAACCCGCATCACCGCCACGCATGATATCGGCTGCAACTCGCATCCAACTCTACCCTCCTTCCCCTCTCCCCCGTGTCCCCCCTTGGGAGAACCAACAGCTTGGTCGCCTACCACGATCTCCTGCGCCGCCCTCTCGGTGCGCTAACGACTCCTAGCTGCCTCTAGTGGTCATCCTGGACCCCGAAGCTACACCTTTTTTAGACTGCTCTCTCTACCCTTCCTCGTGCCTCCATTCCCGTCAACCTTCAGCCGTCTCTCGGCTCCAGCCTCACCTGGCTCACAAATTGGGCCAGGCCTGTTCTCTGCCCACCATGTTCACGGTTAGGTTGCTCCGATATTTGCAGCTCCCTGCTCATATCGCACATCAAAGACCTACACCACGTTCCATCGACCGGCCGAGCGGTCCTCATCCGTCCCTGCATCCTGCACGTGAACCTCACTCTATCCGCCACCACGTTCTTGTCCTCCAGTGGCCCCTTGCGCAGCATACATAGCTCTGCTCCTTGTGGAAACCTGTCTGCCACATCCCTCCCCCTTTTTGCCAGACTACAGCCAGTGGCGTTGAGCATGGTCGATCCCGTATATAGACCAACTTTCATCCTTGCCTCTGATCACCCCGATGCTGCCAGTCCCATGTCTCGCGTGCTCTCTCTGCGTCTCCCCGAAACCTTTGGTCTTTCCTTTGCAGTGATTCCCCGCTGTTTGCGTTATTGTAGTATATCGGCCGGCTCAACTCACTTGACACCCGGCCCTTGCTGGTCTCGGTATCATGTCCCCCATGGCCATCGATCTCCCCTCGCCACCGGCCTCGACCAGTGGCACCTTTGGCGTCTCACTGAGATGCGCCAACGGCATCGACCGTGTCAACGGCTCCGACGGCTCCGACGGGACCAACGGCGCACGCTGCTCCCCTGAACGCCCCTGCCACAGGGAAAGCGAAAACCAGGACATCTCGAGGCCAGCACCCTCCATGGCATCCTCCCAGGCCCGCTCATACCGCGAAGAGCCCATTTCGAATGGCATCCAGCATGCCCAGTCCCACCGCATCAGGAGCCTTGGCATCCACGAAGAGGAGGCGGGCGGCCCCCGGTCCCGTTCTCATGCCAACATACACACATACGCCGACGATACTCGCTCCAAGGCGTTTCCCCGTATAGCAAAACCAGTCGAGCTCATGAGAAGCAGTTACGATGTGGTGGTCATCGGCTCAGGCTACGGTGGTGGCGTTGCCGCATCGAGGATGGCACGTTGCGAGGATGCCGACGGGAAGCGGCAGTTCGTCTGCGTGCTCGAGCGAGGAAACGAAAAGTGGCCCGGGGAGTACCCGAGCGGAACTCTTGATGCGCTCAATGAGGTTCATGTCTCCGGGGAGTTCTCGCCAAGCTGGTTCCCCAGCACCCTGGTCCAGCGAGGAGATCCCACGGGCATGTACCACATGATATTCGGCAAAGGGCTGAACACGGTAGTGTGCAATGGTGAGCTGTGACTGGGCATCAGAAGGAGGCCTGAGCTGATATGAAGTGTAGCTTTGGGCGGTACAAGCCTAATCAACGCCAATGTCTTCCTCGAAGCCGATAAGGAGACGTTGTCGATGCCTGTCTGGCCAGAGGAGATCAGAAGGAACCCATCTAGCCTTGATAAATGTATGTCGGACGTTTACTCTGGGATTCGAAAGCTACATTGCTCCGACGGTGTAGGAACTATTAACACAGTTTTTACTCAGACTACCATTGGGCCAAACAAGTCCTTCAACCAACAGAATACCCGGATGACTGGCCAGACCTCCCCAAGGTCGAGCTTCTCAAAAAGCAAGCGGCGGCTTTGGGCATGGCATACAAGTGGAGAAAGGTGCCGCAGACAACGAGGTTCCGTAACGGGCCCAACAGTACAGGCGTTGAAATGTCGCCCTCGGCCCTGACAGGACAAGACGCCACTGGTGTCAACGATGGCTCTAAGAACTCCACGCTGGTCACCTACCTAGCTGACGCCTGGAATTGGGGTGCGGAAATGTTCTGCGAGTGCGAGGTTCGCTACATCAAAAAGGCCGAGGACAGAGAAGGCTACATCATCTATTTTGCATGGCATGGCAGGAACAGGGGCCAGTTCAAGTCGAACCTGCACGGAGACCTCATGTGGGTGCACGCGAAGAAGTGTGTCTTCCTCGGCGCAGGCGCCATCGGCACAACAGAGATCCTCCTCAGAAGCAAGGAGATGGGGCTGCCGCTGAGTGATCATATCGGCCAAGGCATGAGCGGCAATGGAGACATGCTTGCCTTTGGGTAAGTCCTCGTCTGGCTTACCTTGCCCCCTGAGTCGCACAAAGCTGATGATCCCCAGATACAATACCGACTTCGAGGCAAATGCCATCGGCAAGCCGTACCCAAATCCGTATAACCCGATTGGTCCGACCATCAACTCCATAATCGACTGTCGCGAAGGTCACAATAACCCGCTTGATGGCTTTGTGATTGAGGAGGGGGCTATTCCTCGAGCACTGGCGCCTTTCCTGCAGACCTTGCTCGAAATGATGCCCGGGAACGTGTCTCCGAAGAACAAGTCGCTCTCGGAAAGAGTACAGGCCTCTCTGGCTCGTTACAAGAGTCGTCTGCTCGGCGCTCATGCACAAGGTGGTTCCTTGGATAATACCCAGGTGTACCTGGTCATGTCCCACGACAGTGAGTGTCAGTTATCCAGTCTGATAATCCAGCCTCTGACTGTGATACTAGGCAGCCAAGCGATGCTCACACTCAAGAACGACAAGCCTGTGCTCGAGTTCCTCGGCGTCGGGGGGAGCGACCAGGTAAAAGCCCTACACCAGCTTCTCGCCAGGGCAACCGAAGCTGTTGGCGGCACGTTTGTGCACAACCCCTTTTATGCTCTGCTAGGGGGCCAGCAGGTCACCGTGCATCCCATCGGGTATGGTACTCAGTCGAATGGCCTTGCTGGCGTACACTGACGTCGATCACAGTGGAGCATGTATGGCTCGTGATGGCACTGCCAGCACCGGGTCTACGACTCACGACGGTGAGCTGTTCACGGGTGATGAGGATGAGACCCACGATGGTTTGATCGTGACAGACGCCGCCGTCATCCCAGCGGCCTTGGGTGTGAACCCTTTTGCCACCATCACAGCCCTCGCCGAGCGGTCCGTTGACCTCTACATACAAAAGCATGACATGAAGATCCATGAGAAGCGCAACGGCATCCTTGATCTCTTCGGCGAACCCAAGTTTGCACCCAAAGTGAGCGGCGCGCAGCCCCTTGACGCAGAGAGGCGCCTTATCGAGAAAGCATCAGACCGAATTTCTCGCGCCAATGCAGCCGAGGCCCCAGGATTCGGGTTCACGGAGGTCATGTCAGGCTTCATCCATCGCGACAATGGCCTTGCCGGGGACAAGCGCCGGACATACGAGCTGGCATACCGGACGGCCCAGAGTCTCTGCGAAAGCGCCAGGTTCTTCCTCAGTATACAGTCGTTCAACACAAGACAGACGGTCAAGGAGCCCGACCACGCGGCCATGCTGACAGGGACGTTCGTATGCCCTACCATAGCAGGCTCACCATTCATGGTCCAGCGTGGCGACTTCAACCTGTTCGTGCTTGACCAAAAGGCACCAGGGACCAAGAACCTCACGTACGACTTTGATATGCGCGGCGTCGACGGCAAGATACTTCATTTCCACGGCTACAAGGTCGTCGACTCGTCCGTGGCCCTGGCTCCCCTCCAGTTCTGGCGCGCAACCAGTACGCTGTACGTAACCATATTCGAGCCAGGCCGGCATCTCGAGCCTATGAATGATTGTGAAGAGCCATGGCGGCACGGCAAGGTCGTCGCCAAGGGCATCATGCACATCCAACCATCAGACTTCATATCCCAGATCATGACCATGACCCCGACCGGCAGCGGCCTACTCAAGAAGGCATATAGCGCCGCCAGCTTCCTCTCCTACTTTACACGCAAATCTTTGTCACTGTTTCTGACTCCATTCACACCTCTGCAATACCCGAGCGTCACCTACACCGGCTATATCAACGACACGCCCCCAGACGCATCCTTTGTCATCGTCGCCCGTGACGGTGTCAAATCCAGAATGCACATGTGGGAGTCGACCAACACGGACCTTGAAACCCGCAACGTCATCATGATCCCCGGCGCCGCCGTCGACCACCAGATCTTCACCCTGCCCACCATCCCCTTCAACGCCGTCAACTACCTCACGCGCGCCGGCTATCGGGTCTTCATTCCCGTGCACCGCATCGGGCAGCTCATGATCGCGCAGAACAACTGGACGACCTATGACGCGCGTCAAGATCTACGGGCGTGCCTCGAGTACATCCGAGAGCACGACGGATACAGTCGCGCCAACGCCCCGGGGAACAAGATCTACGCCGTCTCGCATTGCATGGGCAGCGTCTCCTTCTCGACGGGCCTCCTCGACGGTACAATCCCGGCCAATTGGATCCTCGGCATCACGGCGAGCCAGGTCTTCATGAACCCCGTCTGGAGCCCCGGGAACATGGCTAAGGTCCGCGTCCCCGTGCCCCTGGACGGCGTGTACCGCCGGCTCATCGGCAACTGGTTCTCGTGCAGCACGTCGCGGGACGACGGCGTCCTGCAGCGCTGCATCAACGAGCTGCTCCGCTTCTACCCCGAGGAGCGGCGGGAGCTGTGCAACAGCGCCAGCTGCCACCGCTGCACCCTCGTCTTCGGCCGGTGCTGGAACCACGCCAACCTGAACGAGGCGACGCACCGGCAGATCGACCGCTTCTTCGGCGGCGTCAACATGACACAGCTCCAGCTCCTCATGAAGCAGGGGTTCGAGGGCCACGTCATGACCAACGGCCCGCTCTTCGAGCGCCTCACGACGGAGCGCAACGTGCGCCGCCTCATGGGAATTCCCGTCATGATGTTCGTCGGCGGCGACAATGCCGTGCTGAGCACCGAGGCCACCGAGCGCACGTACGAGACGCTGTGCGAGGCTTTTGGCCGCCATGGCGGAGGGGACGACGGCGTCATGTACAGGCGCCGCATCATCCCCGGCTACGGGCACCTTGACTGCTGGATGGGCCGCCAGGCGTGGAAGGACGTCTATCCTCTCGTCAGGGAGGAGATCGACCGCGTCGTCAGGGGCGAGGGGTACCGGTTCGAGGAGCCTGATGATCGGTTCGCTGCCATGGCGGAGAACGGAGACTTGCTGTATTAGCGTCTGATGTACTGTTTATGTCCTGTTGATCAGGACGTTGTTTTCTATTTAGGTATATCCATGTATGAGCAAGGCGTCACTTTGGGTATATCATGATGGACACATGGAGATTACACATTATCAGTTTTCCTTACAAACTAGCTCAATCATCGTCCTTGCTGGATGCCCACGACCTCTCACTCAGTGGTGTCGCGTAGTTCTTCTTCAAAGCGTCCCAGTCCACGACGCCGACCTCCCGCTCTTGCATCTGCGCTTCCTCGAACTCCTCGTCGAACATGAGTCTCACGCCCGGACGGTACCGGATCGTCTGCAGATGCCACTCTTCCTCGCTGGCCGCCTCAAGCCTCGCGTCTCCCGACAGGTCGAGCTCTTCCAGCAGATCATGAAATTCTTCAACATCAGTGGCATCCCACAGGACATAAGCAATTCTTCCGCCACCCAGAACGTCGATGGACATCTCTGCGCCATCGGCCTCGACCACCAGAGACCCATTGGTGCCAAGCGGCGCCTCAAACTCAATCAGTAGCCCGTTCGATCGCACGACGG
Source organism: Furcasterigmium sp. R96-07A1 (assembly GCA_037042015.1). NCBI lineage: Eukaryota > Fungi > Ascomycota > Sordariomycetes > Glomerellales > Plectosphaerellaceae > Furcasterigmium > Furcasterigmium sp. R96-07A1. The sequence goes on from JAXQJP010000001.1 coordinate 8,618, forward strand.
CCCCGTCCCGCTGGTCTATGGCCGAGACGCGGGACAGTCGCGACTCGAAGCGGCCTCTTGTCGTTGTGAACCCTCCCCGGGCCCAGGAGAGCCACTTCGTGAGTCTCGGACGGACGCGCCACCTGTCGCCGGCGGGGCCGAGGAGCTTGATTCCCAGCACGGCGTCGGAGACGACGAGGCTGGTTGGGCCGGAGCTCCAGCCGTGGCAGTGGCTGTTGCGCGCGGCGGACCAGTAGGCCGGGTACTGCGCGTCGCCGTCGACGCGGAAGCCCTCGGCGAGTGTAGAGTTTGTGAAACCGTGGCCGTCGAGGAGGTGTGACCACTCGAGGAGAGCGAGCTCGAGGGCGCGGTCGGCGTGGGAGGCGGCGGCGTGCGCGAGGAGCTCGAAGGAGGATGCGAAAGGGGAGATGACGTTGGGGTACTCGACGGCCGGGGCGCCGTGGCGGAGCCAGCGGGCGGACAGGGCGGAGGAGACTTTGGAGGGATGCTTGGCGGCGCCCGAGATGAGGGCCCAGCTGTTGCCGTCTTGGGGGTCGACGTGCTCGGGGCCGTGGCAGCTGCGGCGGCCGATGTTGTCGGAGTACAGGCCCGTGGAGGGGCAGTAGAGCTTCTGGATGCCGGCGTACAGTGCCTTGCTTGTCTTGGTCCATTGCTTCCTGTCGGCTTTGGTGTCGCCGAGCCAGTCTGCGAGTTCGGCGCTTTTGGCGAGGACAGTAATGAGCATGGCGGATGCTTCGAGGTTGTGTCCTGTCATTCCTGGACGGAGCCAGTCGTTCGTGGATGTGACGTGGAGCAGCCCGGTCTCGTCGACCTTGCCGATGCTGATGTCGAGGGCGGTAAGGTAGGCCTGCCAGTGGTCCTTGAGCCAGGACACGTCACCGGAGTAGAGGACGTAGTTGTAGACGCCTAGGAGAGTGTGCATGTGGTATGTATCGCTGAACTCGCCACTGTATCCCATCGGAGGGCCTGCGTAGGGCAAGGAGCCATCAGAGTATTGGTGAACGAAGAGGGTTTCCAGCGCGTTGCGCACGGCGCTCATGTCGTAAGTCGACATGGCAATGCCCGGCACGGCAATGTACATGTCTCCGGGCCAGACCATGCGGTCACGCTTGGCGCCGTCGGTGGTGACGGCGGTCCCGTTTGCGATGGTGAAGTTGGAATACCAGGAGCCCGTGGGAGACTTGTTGTGGTCGAGTCTCCGGTTGTAGTCGATCAGGGCGCTGCCCTCTTTTGGGTCGATGGTGGACAGCTGGAGGGTGTAGGCTCCGGCATACCAGATACGGTTGAGGAGCCGGCTGGAGCTGTAGAAGTATCCTGAGTACGCCCGGCCGTTGGATTGGGATGGGAAGGCTGTGCACTCGACCCAGAGGTTTCGAAGGGATACCCAGTATTCTCCGTAAGGGTCTCGGCCGCCGCCTTCGGTCTGTCCTAGGACTTGCTGATCATTCTGCTCTGGTCTCTCATATGAGCCCGAATGCAGCTTGTGCTGGTCCTGTTGCTGCAGGACTGGATAAACAGGCATCTGCAGCGTCAGGTACTTGAAGCCACCCCTGACGAAGTCCTTCCCGAGACAGACAGTGCCGGTCCTGTCACCGAACTCGAAGTTGAGGGCAAGATCCCGCTCCTGACGGTCCGTGGTGGCATCCGGGAGCCAGTCCGCGAAGAGGTGTGATTCCGAGTACGCGATGTTGAGCTCCGGATTCCCCCCGACTGACTCGACATCAAAGCAGACGCTGCATGAGTGAGCACTATGTTCACCGAAAATACGAGTTGGGATAACATGAGGGATGCTCACCGTCCGGCAATATTCTCATCAAAGACAAATGTCACCAGTCCGCCAGTTCCGATGAGGATGCCCTCGCCAGGGACGTGACCGCCCACCGAGAGGGCGCCGTGTGATGAGGTGGTGACATTGCCCTCGACGGCCCAGATGCCCCTGGGCGTGATGTGTGTCTTGTTTGCGGGGGCCTTGATGTACTGTTCCCAGGGGCCGGGGAACAGTGTATGGTCAGGAAGGTGTTCGGGGTCGATGAAGGGATGTTTTGGTGTTTCTGCCCCCCGCGCCGCCGTGACAAGCCCCGACGCCCATAGTATTCCTTCGAGTCTCATGGTGGTGAAGCGATTGGGTCAAGAGGCAAGAAGCATGCGCCGCGAACGACCATTCCCCGCAGTATTTTGAGTCGATTCCCTGGGCGAGGTGGACAGGGCAGGTAAGGTAAGGTAGGAAGAAGTGATGATGAAGGAGTGGAATGGCGATCAATACGCCATAGGCGAGGAGCTGAAAGAGGAAAGTCGCAGGCAAAGTCAAGTCACATCCGACGATAACAGCATAGCGCTGAACCTTGGCCCAACTCTGTTTGTCGACTGTTTCAGTGCAACCAAAACCTGACCTGGGGTAGCTCCTCCCTTGTTTTGTCTCTTCCACTTGCGGACCATCCATCAATCCAAAAGTCCCCCGAGAATAGTGAGCGAACGACGGCACACTTCCAAGACGGCCGCGCCAGCTCTACACGACCGTCTTCCAATCGCTCCAACATCGTCCCCGGTCTGGATCCACCAACATTGATCCTTCCCAGAAGTGTTGGTCGAGATGCTGATATTGAAGAGCTTTGAGGTCTCGCCAGCCACTCAGCTCCCCTGAGCTCACCTGACAGTCCCGCCGTTCCGGGGAGTCGTGTCGTCGTACGAAAGACCAGCCCAGACCATTGCAGGGGTTCGCTCCCCTGACCAAGACTCCATCGCGGGCGCCTGGATCGTTCTGCCTGTCGCGTGCCAGGGTCCGTCCAGGAACCAGGGTCCAGGGTATGGGCTAGATCCTCGATCTGACCCCTCGAACCGAGGACGTCGTGGAGGAAAACGCGTGGTTCCGAGGTTGACATGAGTATCCCGGTTTGCTAGGATCAACGTAATTGAGACGCGTGTCGAGATCATACCACTCAATAGAGGCTCGTTCATGTATATGCGCCAAACTGGTTAGATGCCGTTGATCACAGCAGTTCAGCCCTATTTTCCATATCCGCCAGGTCTACACCCGCTCTGGCCCTGTCCAAAAATGCGAAGTCAGATCATCCCGCCTCTTATGCATCCAGACCGTCAAACTCGATCAGCCGTGCGACCGTCTTGAGAATCTCGTTGTCCCGCAGATCCAACGACGGCGTCTCGACCTTGAGCCGGATCACGTCGTCCACCATGCCCCTCAACCTCGACACCAACACGCCGATTCTCGCCCACCCCCGCAGCCGCAGCCATCCATCTACCAGGAGACCACGCCCCATCGTGTCGACCTCGATCGCGCCAGAGAACAGCAGCAGCGTGAAGGCATTGAATGCTACATTCAGTTAGCAACTCACCCAATTGACCGCTGGGAAAATCAAATAAAGGCTCAAACTTACGCGTCAGCTCGCGGATAAACGTCTTGCTGGTCGAGATCATGCTAAAGTACGACATGAACGCCGCGTTGCCCGAAAAGCCCTGGCTGTCGAAGACCGTGCTGCTCGGATGCACAAACACCCGCCCATGCTCCCGCGTGAAGTACTTGATCATCCTCGCCTCCGGGTCCAGCTCGACCGCGCCGGAGACCGAGTTGGCGAACTTTTTGTCCGGGTACTGAATCCGCGCGATCTGCGGGCTGAAGGCCGACGCCGTCAACGCACGCAGCATGACCCTGCTGGTCTGGCTGTGCGCCTGCCGTCCGGCCCGCGCGTCGGCCGGCGTGATGATGCCGATCTCGCCCAGCGCCGTGTAGAACTGCTGCCGCGTCGCCGATATGTCGGAGAGCGTCAGGAACGACAGGAAGTTCTCATCGCAGAACATCCGGACTTGCCTCGAGGGCACACCATCCTGCCGCATACCGTCCCACTCCTTGTAAGCGGCGAGGTCCGTCAGCAGATCGCCGTCCCCTTGTTCGAACCGCATCCGCGCCTCCTTCGCCAGGTTGCGCTTGTCGGGAGGTGACAGGAACGGACTTCTGCTGCTGAGGATGGCCGAGATGGTCACGCTGTCGTCGAGGCAGCCGAAGATGGCACCGTACACCATGAGCTTGGCGCATCGGAGGTCTGCGGGGATCATGGCGAGCTGCTGGCCCAGCGCAGTCAGCTCGTCTCCATCCAGCGCGCCCATGCTTCGGAGGAGGTTGATCGCGCCCTCCACGGCAGTGCTTTCCGGAGGAGTAGGCGAACGAGCCAAGAATGCTGCCACATCTCTGAGTCCCATCGCCCTCACCGACAGACACATCTGCTCCAGGGGCACTCTGCGAATCTCCGGTTCCGGCCGCTCTGCCATCTGGCCTTCGAGTTTCCGTGTGTAAAGCTTGTAGCATTTGCCCGCCTGCACACGTCCAGCACGACCGCGTCTCTGCTTGCATGCCGCTCGGGATGCCCACATCTCCTCCAATTTCCGCATGTTGTTCTGGGGGTCGTATGTCGTCTCCTTGACCTTTCCAGAGTCGACGACTGCAACGATGTCGTCAATGGTGATGGAGGTCTCTGCCACGTTGGTTGCAACGACGACCTTGCGCTTGCCAGGAGGCGGTTTGGCGAACACCCGTTTCTGCTCTCTGGTCTCCAAAGAAGCGTGCAATGGCAAGACATGCAGAGACGAGTTGTTGGAGAGTTGTCGGCATACTTGATTGATCTCCGCGACACCAGGAAGGAAGACGAGGACGCCGCCTTCCTTGTCCTGGTATGCCAGCTCGAGATCAATGGTCGACACTGTCTCGGCAAGCAGGGGGTAGTTGATGCGGTGCCCAAGCTTTTGAATGGTCTTGCCCAGCGACTCCTCGTTCGAGTCATCAAAGTCTGCTTTGAAACCGGTCATGCTAACGACGTCGTCAAGATAGAAGTCCTCAACGGGGTACGTTCTGCCCTCAATCTCGACAAGGCCCACATTGAGCCCCTGAGATACGAAGTAGTCCTTGAACGAGGCAGCGTCCAGCGTTGCACTCATCAGGACGAGCTTCAAAAGGTCCTTCTTCGCCTTCATGACCTCGCGTATGATGGTCAGGAGGAAATCCGTGTCCAGGCTGCGCTCGTGCACCTCATCAATGACGATATGGCTGACATCGGCCAAAGAGGCGATCACGTCCTCAATTCGACCACCAGATGTCTGCAGTCGGCGGAGTAGAACACCGGTCGTAACAAACGTGATCTTGGTATGAGGGCCCCTCTGATTCTCGCCACGGATCGCGTAACCAATTTCGTCTCCGACCCTGGAGCAGCGCTCTTCCGCGACACGGTCGGCCAGACCGAGGGCGGAGATACGTCTGGGTTGTGTGACCAACATGTTGGCACAGTGGCCCAGTCCTTGTCCGTAAAGTTCGTCAAGGATGAACTGTACAGACTGCGTCGACTTGCCGGATCCGGTCTCTCCACTGATGATCGTAACATGGTTGTCCGCAACTGTCTCGACGATGATGGCCCGAAGCTGCCAGGCCGGCAACGTCTGTCTTTTTAGCAGCATCTTCTTGTAGTCGGCAGCCTCCCGTCGTTTGAACCACTCATCTCGGCTTTGCAAGTCTGGCTTCCAGTTGATCGGCTTGGGTGCCCGGCCGCCCTTCCTATCACGCCGGAGACGGTACTTCTCTGGCGTCTCGGACGCCGTCGAGCTGACCGCGGAGATTTCGACGAGCTTGCCGGGCTTTTCAACGATAGCATTGATGTTCTGCTGGATCCAGTCGACGGCGACGAAGACCTTCATAGGATCCTCCCGGTAGGATTCGTCGAGGTAGGCCAACGTCTGCTTGATGACGGAGAGCTTGACCTGGGCCGGTAGTTGCGAGTGGATAGTGATGACGAGTTGGGCCGGATAGCTAGGTGACTTGCGCACCTGGACAATCGTTTCCACATCCTTTTTGGGCCCGTTCGTGACGGATTCGAGTTTCATCTGAATAACATCCGGGGACTTCTTGGTGAAAAGCTCGCCGAATGAGCATTCCATGGCGACGACCTCGTCCTCCCAGACCTCGTCAACGGTTGTGCCGGGTGTGATGACGTCTTCTGGCTTGGGCAACTGCGTCTCGTCTCGCCCCAGAAGTCGATTCTGGAGCAGCTCCGCTGCTTTGCTTTCGTCGCACTCCGTTTCCTCGAAAATGCGAGCGCACAGATCCAAGGCATATCCAGACTCGCTCAGTCGCTTCACTGCCGCCTCCTTCTTGATATCCATGTTTCCGACGGTGATGCCAGCAGAATAGCTCTCCGGCAGAGCCCAGCGGGGAATGTCGTCCTCGGGAACGTGAATCAAAAGCCATTCGAGTGTCTCCTCTTTGTCTTTGCAGATGTCTGCGGCTTCTTCGACGTGACTGCGACGGAAACCAAGCTTCGCCAGATCTTCGATCACAGTCTTGCTCTGTGCCGCGGGCATGAAGACCTTGTTCGGATTCCATATGACGTGTTGGTGGATGAGCGACTCGACCTGAGCGCGTGACTTTCTGCCCATCTCGATCCTGGGTACATTTGTCCAGCCCTTCATGGGGTTGAAACCTCCGGTTTGAACAAGCGCGGAAGCTCCATTCATTGTCTTGGACTTTTCCTTCGCTCTCTCGATCTCCGCCCGTTTCTTCTCTGCAGCAGCCTTGGCCTCCTGACGGTCCCTCACGACCTTGAAGGGGTCGGCCTCGTACATCCAGGCCTTGCCCTCCTTGACATCCTTCTGCTTCAGCGTCTGGAACTCCTTCCAGAGGGATTTGTGGTCCGGCGGCAGCACCATGTGCTTGTTCTGCATGCTGCAAACTCTGAACAGGGCATACGTGGCGCCATAGTGCCTAGCTTCCAATGCCGTGGGCTTGGTAAGGAGATGCTTGTAGTCCGGAGGAATCTTGAAAGGATCCAGCTTGGTGAGCTCCTTGGTCTTGGGGTCCTTGGCACTCAGTGTGACCATGCAGGAGTATCCCTCGGGTGTCCTTCTGATGTCGTACACGGGCTTCTCCCATTGCTGTTTCTGGCAGTATTCGTTGAAGAGATTCTGGGGCAGCTTTCCGGTCCATGAGGCGCCGCCTATGATCTGCTTCGCTGTAGGCTTGGGAGGGTCGATGGGTCCAGCGGCCTGTTCGATGAGCGACGGTGTGGCGCCCTTCTTTTTGCCCTTGGGTCCATCCTTGGAAGCGGCAGCCGGGGGCGCGGCAGGCGGCGTGCTGACCTTGTCCTTGCCTTTCTTCGGCATGATTGCGGTGAAAGAGAAAGTGCGCTGTAATTATCCTGAACTCCGGGCCATGATCCGCAATACCGGTGTGATAGCAGCGTTGGTGTTTCAAGCATCAAATCTCAAGTTTTCTGGAGTATCGAGGTGAGATGACAGGGGCGCTGAGATTGTGGGTCTTCCCGAGAGCGCGGCGGGAGCGACTGGGAAACCCTTAGGTAGGAAATGCCCCGCCATGAGGTGGCCTCCACTGCGATCAACCCCGCTGAGGTCATCCACCACCCGTCCTGACCTCCCTTAAATCATTCTACCTAGTAGCTACTCTACCTCCTGGTCCAGCTCTACCACACCAAGCCGGGTTGAAGATGTGAAGCCGCGACTGCACGCCTTTTCTTCCTACAGTCGCCATCATGTCGGCCCCTGAGTCTGACCCCGAGGAGGCCATGACGACAGAGGAGCTGCGTTCTTCGACATCCAACGCCCCATCACGCAACGCCTGTACGCTCCTCATTCCCAGTCGGTCCCTCGTAGCTGACGCGATGTCCCGCTTTTCTCAGTCACAGAGCTAATGAAGTCGAAACCGAAGCCCGCACCGACCCCGAAGCCGTCAGCAGGCAAAGACCGATTCCTGGACAAGTTGCGCGACGGTTTGGGCGTCTATCTCGACGACCCCTCGTCCTTCCCCGCCTCGCGAGTGATCTATTACAATGACGATTTCGTAGCCATCAATGACCTGTACCCCAAAGCCAGCGTCCACGCGCTCCTGCTCCCGCGCTCCCGAAAACATAACCTCCTGCACCCCTTCGAAGCCTTCGAGGACCCCGAGTTCCTAGCCTCGGTGCAGAAAGAAACCCTCAAGCTCAAAGACATGGTCGCGTCGGAGCTGCGCAGGAGATTCGGCCGCGACAGCAGAGCCGAGTCCCGGCGCGAGGCTGTCCTGAATGGCGACGCCGAGCCGGACGACAGCGGCGACCTTCCACCGGGCAGGGACTGGGCGGCAGAGGTCAAGACGGGCATCCACGCGCACCCGAGCATGAACCACCTTCACGTGCACGTCTTCTCGAGGGACATGCACTCGCCGTGCCTGAAGCACAGGAAGCACTACAACTCGTTCAACACACCCTTCCTCATCGATGTGGCGGACTTCCCGCTGGCCAAAGACGATCCGCGATGGCACCCGGGCCACGCTGGCTATATGAAGAGAGACCTGGCGTGCTGGCGCTGCGGCAAGAATTTCAAGAACCAGTTCCAGCAGCTCAAGCAGCACTTGGGCGTGGAGTTTGAGGCGTGGAAGAAACAATGATAGATACCCAGATACCAAAGCGTTGATGTACATCATGAGAAAGAACTAGAGGCGCTGAACCCGGCTTGTCGTGGGCTCTACAGAAAACAAGGCAAGCGCTCAACACAACCATATTGCCGCCCTCCATTCGGCGCAGCGCGATAACCCCATAGTATTATGAACAACCTTCGACGCCGATCCGCGTATCATAAAACAAGCCCATGCTCTTCAAGATCAGATGCGTACCGAAATTCAAGTCGCTGCCTAGAACTTGAAGCGAAACATCGACCTGATGCTCGACACGATCGGGCGCGGTCCTTCTGGGCCTGCCGGAGGTGTCTGTGCTGATCTGGCATCATCTCCAGCTTCCTGTGGGTGTCAGTCCGGCGAACGCACTTTCGTACCAGAAAGGGCGCTTACAGTCAATATCGGAACGAATGCCCACGACGCCGTCCCCGTTGCTCTCCTTATCGAACGGCGAATCTGGCCTGGGCGCACCCGCAGCATTCTCGCCGAAGCCAACCTCCGACCCGTCATCCGACATGAGCTTATCCTCTGACGTTTGTTCGGGCTCGTCCTGCTGTTCCGGCAGGTTCTCCTGCTCCTCTCCCTCAGACACCTCGTCCTGGGTATCTTCGCCGTTCAAGGCATCTTGCCTGCCGGGGCTTGCCTTGGCCGAGGCCGGAGTTGCGCGCTGGCTGGGGGTGCCAGAGATGGAGGCGCGGGCGTCGGACTTGCGCGGCCTGCCACGCTTCGCGCTGGTGGGTGTTGCGGTAACGGCGGGGGCATCTGACTTGGTGGCCTTTCCGCGGCCGCGCTTCGCGCCAGGCGTCGCTTTGACTGGTGTCGCAGCGCCGACCTTGGACTTGGGCGGTCTGCCGCGAGGCTTCGCCGGAGCGGCATCCGCATTGGTCTTGGCTGGCCTTCCACGAGGCTTCGCCGCACCAGCCGATGGGGCAGCTTTCGCGGTGGAAGCCGACTTGGGCGGCCTGCCGCGGCCACGCTTAGGCTCAGATGCGGCAGCGACAGCCTTCTTGGGCGCAGCAGTTTTCTTGGTCGCGGCAGGCTTCTTGGGAGCGACAGTCTTGGGCGCTGCGGCCTTTCTGGGTGAGAGGGCAGGAATGGCCAGAGCTGCTATTCTGGACGATCTCTTGGTGATACGGCTGTGCAATGTGGCGGCCCTTGCCTTTGTGGTACCAGTAGGTCGGCCCAGGGGCTTTCCGTATTTGCTGAGTTTCCTCACTTTCTCCTCTTGGACAGGCTGAGGCTTGTCAGGGTTCGCAGGACGGCCGCGGCCGCGCTTCGCGCCCTCGATGGTGGCAGCCATATTGGACTCTGCTGAGGACGGGCATGCAAGATCTCTTGGGGGTCCTTTCAGTAGTATTGAGGCTTGGTATGGAGGTTTTCTAATGTACAGAACACAATTGTCACTCTTTTGAGCAGTTTCCGCGTTGTAAAGAAAGGGTTGATGTTGAAGGTTTGAGGCTAACACACGTCGAGGCGCGTATGCGAGGTACGTCGCGTACTTAGGACTCGGGGTAAGAACGCGAGTGGCGACCCACCTGAGCTCGAAAAGCTTTATCTTATCGCATCTGCCGTAACCTTGACGTCGGCTTCTTCAGCGCGGAATCACCCTCCGGTCTAACAATGACAATGTTTGCCTCGATATATCAACCAGGTAATCAGGTAGGCAGACTTCTCTCTTGATTAAGAAATTGTTTTGTGACCTGTCATAGAAGATTCGGACCTAATAAGATGATTGCCAGGGCCTGTCATTATGACATAGTCTTACAACTGCGAAGTACAGAGGTAAGGAGTAATAATGACGGGTATCGAGTTTGAACTTCGTAACGTAGAAGCGTACACAGAACAGAAGACGACTTAGCCCAGGAAAAAGTAATAGAGATCCAATATAGAATATGTAGCAGCTGAGCATTTGCAGAGAAGAACTGGTTACATTGTGTCATTCGACTGCCGCAGGGCGGTACGCATCACACTTCATCATGTATCTCTTCGCCCACCCATGGCCTCCTTCCTCGCTCACATCCTGATCAACATGAACCTTGAGCGTCTGCAAATCATGAAGCTGCCTTATGGCCCGGAAGCTCGCCAGACCCGCGAGCTCGGGCTGATCCATCTTATAGCACGCCTCGCAGTAGAACCCCCACTCCGTATCCCGCGACCTCTCGTCCACCCACGGCACCTGAAAGAGGGCAACGGCGCGCAGATGGTGCCCAAGCGACTTGATGAGGTCGTCTTCTTCCGATGCTTCTTCTGTGGCAGCCCCGTGGTCCACCGCCGCGTCCCGTTCCACGTGGGCTTCCATGGCCTCGCGCGACCCGTACATGTCGATGCCGGCCTGCAGCGCGTCGTCGTGAGGCACCAGCTCGATGCGGCCGACGTGCGTCATCGTGTACAGCCAGTACGTCCCCGGTACGACCTTCATGCGAGGCAGCGCCGCCAGCGCCTGCTCGTCCAGTCCGAACCTGAGCCGTGCCTCATCTGGCTCGAGCGGGAGATATCGTGGGTGCTCCAACACGCACATGAAGCAGACCCTCTCGCAGGTCAGGAGGAAGAGATAGCCGCCGAAACTGCCGCAGGCAGTGCATTCTGACGTGCACAGCTGCCCGTGGAGCTGCGCCAGTGTGACGTGGCTGGCGAACTCAATCGCGTGGTATGCTCCCACGGCCTCGCGAGCGTAGGTCATGACCAAGTCATACTGCGGCAGGCGGTCGATGATGTCCGCCAGTCGCCTGTTGACGAGGCGCATGCTCGTCAAGGAGCGCAGGTCAAGCTGGAATACGACGGCCTGGAGTACCTCGACGGGGAGAGTTTCCAAGACCCCGCAGTTTGCCACCGGCGGATGGCGGGGGCGCGACTCTCGGGGCGGCAGCAAATAGGTCTCGCGCAGAACATCGTCAAGTGTGCCCTCGTCCAGTATACGGGCGTATGTGATACCAGGGTATTGCAGGCAGTTTTCGGGAGTAATATTGGGAAGGTTTGCCATGTCAATATTCAGAAGCGGTGCCGTGACAGGTTAGGAGGTGCATCCGCGCAAAGCGGAAACCCCGAATACAAATCGGGGAAGTTGATCGCATCTTCTTCACTCGCATCTTTGTCATGGGAGGGGTCTTTAAATACCCCGTTCGAGAAAAGAAAGATGCAGAGCCTGGAGGACATACAGGGCCATGACCACAGAGGCTGTGATTTGCAACGCAGCGATACATAGTAATGATACAGTCACACATACACCAGTTATTACTGAAAAGTCATTGGTATTGATCAGAGCTAAACCTTCAGCCCTGTCATCCGCGTCCCTATGCAATGTACAAAGCCGTTGCTTGCCGTCAACGAACTCGGTCCCATTGACTTCCTCAGTATACATGGCGACTGCGCAGTGCAAGTCTCCAAGCACCCATCATCTGCGCCGCTCTCCCATGCGCAACCATTGCGCCAAACAAGAAAGGCTGGCTTTTCTCTCTAAAAAGCATCGACAGATGACACGGATGCAGCCCTCCTCGGCGCGATCCTCGGCGCGTTGCGGTAGCGGGCTCGGCCACGGGGCTCTTCGGGTTCGCTGTTGTCCTACTCAGCGGCCTTCTTGCCCTTGAGAGAAGCGCCGCTCTTGACGCGCTTGGCGACGGGGCGGTTCTTGTGGAGGTTGGGGATCCAGTCCTCATCGTAGCCCTTGCCAGAGCCGGTGGCGGCGGCGGCGTCGGAGTCGACGGGGACGGGAACCGCGATGGTGGCGGTCTTGGGCTTCTTGCTGCGCTTGGTTTGGGGGAAGAGAGCCTCGAGCCAGGTCTTGTAGACGAAGTAGGCGGTGCCGCCGAAGACGCCAGTCAGGAAGAGGTAGAGGAAGATGCTGCGATTGCTGGTCAGCCAAGCAAGCGGCAGCGAGAATACAGGAGGACATACATCTGGGGGTCGAAGATGCTGGTGGGAGCCTCGACGATGGAACCGACAGAGTCGTGAGCCGGGACCTGGTAGATGTTGCCCTTGGCGTCAGAGAGGACGGCGACGAGCTGGATCTTGACATCCTGGGGCTGCATGTCGAGGGCGAAGGAGAAGGGGACGGTCTTCTTCTCGCCAGGCTCGACGGTCAGGTCGTAGCGGACGGCCGTCAGGTTGCGGACAATGCCGTCGGTGGGCGATGCAAGCTCAAGCTCGCCAGGCTTCGACAGGGTTCCAGTGAGGAAAGCCAGCTGGATGGGACCCTGCTCATGGTTCGTGACCTCGACGACAGCCTTGGTAGGGCGGCCATTGACGAGCTTGACGCCAAAGATGTCGGCCTCGGGGAAGATGGCCTCGACGTCGGCAGCAAGGACGGGCGCATTTTCGGCGGGCTGCGAGGTCGGCGGCGTCAGCAATTGCAACTCACCACACACAGGACACGGGAGGCTGCCAAACGTACAGGTGTATCGACTTGAGCGATTGCGCCGAAGATGGGGAGGGCAAGGAAGCCCAGAAGAGCAGACTTGAAGTGAACCATGATGAGGGCGATGACCTGGGGAGAGACAACTGGCGATAGGGAGAAGGGGGGAGGGAAAGAGGACTCGGAGAAGGAAGAGAGGGATTAGAGATGCTCTTCAATGCGCTTGCGAGAAAGTGCGTGGGTGGCGTGTGCATGCAGCGGAGAGCTTCCAGGTGTCGGAATCGGAAATTGGGGGCAAGAAGGGAGTCAGCAATGTGGCCTCTGAGGCGCCCCGAGCTACGGGCACCACGACCGCATCGAGGCCCTTGCCCCACTCGTCAACATGCCTCCAGGGCTGGGTGGCTGGGAGGGGCAAGGGCGTTTAGCCACCAGACGCCAGCTTCCCCAGGCTTCTAACGGCATCCCTGTGGCTTGTGAGCCCCCAACTTAACTTGCATCGCTTCAACTCAAGGCAACATCACCAGGCAGAGCGTCAACGTGACACGAACGATGGCTGCATCTGAGAGCAATCAAATGTTTGGGTTGTGGTGCCATTGGACAGTCTGTACCCTCTAACAGATACATTAAAACAACACAGGGAGCAAAAATGAACTCATACACAGCCGCCCTTTTTCACCTCTCGCGGTATTTCTTCTGGGTATCTATGCCCTATCCCCCTCGCGTATAGCCTCGGCCCCCTCCATCCAACCTCGTGTATGAGGTATGTATTACTTCGCCCTTGCTCCGTGCGTGTCATGTACGACCTGCCGTCTATGCGAAAGGTTGACGCCCAACGCCGGAACATGCTGACCAAAGAAAAGAAAAAGGAGAGAAGAATGGCCCGTAGGCCAGTCTTGAGCAACAAGAGGGAGTATCGAAGGTGAAAGTCGTGGTCTCGTGAGGTCATCGTGATCGGTCGTCATGTTGCTGCAGGCACGGCGTCGTTGGTAGCCGCAGGCAGCCGTTTTCTAGAGGGACGTCGAAACTTAGAAAGCGTGAGCGGAAACCCCCGAGATGCGGTTCGTTCGGCTCCGCTTGTCAAGGAAACACCACGGTGCTGGCTTCATTGACGGGATATCAGCCCTGAAGCTCGACGGGTACCCTGGCGACGGAGTGATGAACCAGGGAGGCATCAGTATCGAAGTCTCCCATGTCGGGCATGCGGTGGGTGGAAGCTGGCGAACGACTGGGGAGCATGAAGCCCTTCAGAAGCTCGGCTTGAACATACTCCGAGGCCTTCTTGTAACGCTTGTCTGTGTACTTTTCGTACACAGCAAGATGATGCTTCTGTGCGTTGTAGCAGCACTCGAGCATCATCGTCACCAGAGGCTTGAGCTGAGTCCAGGTGTACCCGGAGTAGTGAACGTGCGCCAGAGACTGGAGTAAGTTAGCATTGACATTATGATAGGCAGAACGTTAGTGGTAAGAACTCACCCAGTCACCCTTCTTCAGCATCATGCGGGAAAGGCAGTGTGCACCCGCCGCCAGGAAGCTTGGGGGGCTAGCCACGAAGCGCTCATCCATGATGGTCACCTCAAGGAAATACTTCGCCAGGGTACGCGTCTCCAGATCGTACTCATCCGCCTTGCTGATACGCCTGAGGAAGCTCATCGGGCCAGGCCAGCCAAGCTCAAAGCCCAGCATGCTAAGCATGAACCTCTCCGCCTTGAGGATCTCATCAGTCGAGTAAGAGCCATCGACCATGAACACAATCTCCTCGAGAGAAGGACAATTGATCTCCTCATACTTGGATGCGATCAGGAGGGCGGTGGCTCCAACAAGCTGCAGCTTGCCGATGGAAACCGCCTTGTAGGTTAGGAAGCGGTCGATGTAGTTGATGGCAAGGAACAGAGTCTCGGGGAGCAGGCTGAAGCGGCCGTGAACCTGAACGAGCCAGTCCATGAGGACGGAGCGCATCGACCACTGGATCTCCGTCTGATGGTCCATGTAGTGCGGGTCGGGCATCATTTTTTCCTGGTCTCGTTAGCCTCCGAGCCTTGGTCATTAGGAAGGACCTGACGAGACTTACCTCGAGCTCATGGAGATATGCAAATATATCATCGCCATACTCGGCAACCATGCATACGTCCCACATATCGTCATCAATGTCTTCCTGGGTGCGGTTCAACTCGACGTGCTGCCGAGCAATCTCCAGCTCCCGTTCAGTATTTCCCGTGACCCTAGGGGCAAGAACGGCGGTGACGCCGCCGGTTGTGAGGTCTCCACGGGAGCGGTACGAGTGGGCAGTGGTGTAGCCTTGCTCATCGTAGAGCTCCTCTTCCTCCAACTCATCCCAGTACTCCTCCAGGCCCACAGTAGCAGGGCTGCGGATCTGGTCTTCAGGTCCCGCAAGCTTGGGGTCGATCTCAAGAGCGGGAGACTGCTGTGAGTCTGATGGGCAAGACTCCGGCTTCTCGACAGAGTTGTCCAGAGCACCTAGATCGTGAACGCCAATCGGACCTGTAAGCTGGTCATCGAGAAGGTGCTCCAGAGCATCTTCGTACGACGCCTCCGTCACGTCGTCGAGATACTTGCAGGAGTCCTGCTCAATAGGCTCAAATGACTGGGCAACAAACTGCTTGCTTTGCGTGCGCCTCAGGGCCTGAGCCTGAGCCTCGGCTGTCCTCTTAAGAACAGGCTGAGACTTGTGGTGACGGGGTTGGAGAGTAAGGTTGGAGATGGGAGCAGGGACGGAAGGTTCGAGAGTAGTCCTCAGGGCCGAGTCAGAGTTCGCGAGCACCTCGGCATCAAATCCATCACCGACGTTGGCAAGAGATGGAGGGTCGTAGCGGTCAAGCCCCAGAGAGGTCTCGAGATCGAGGTACTGCGGTGCAACGGACGCAGGCATCGTGGCCTGCCGGTGGTTGTAATCGGGCTGAGATTCTTTGAGGACGCTCAGCTTGGTGCCGTTGATGCCTTGGGAAGGCTTGTAGTAATCGACGTTCTTGAGTTCGGGCTTCGAGGAAGCAGTAACAAGGCGCTGGGCAGGCTTGGAAAAGCCCTGGGAAGGCTGCTGGATGTTGGCCTTCAGGGGAACTTCGCCCTTGCCTTTGCCGAGTGCGACGCCTCCAGCGCCGTTGGCAAGGTTCTTCACCACATTGCTGACATCGCCGAAGACGGTGCGCTTCGCCGCAGCCTGCAGACCGCCGGCGCGCGACGCGCCTTGAAGGTTGCTGGTGGACTTGTGTCGCTGGTGGATGGCAGTGGCCACATTTTCGTTACCCATCGCGGGATTGGCGACGCGTGCTCTCTGAGGCTGTTGTAAGAAGGTGAAGATTAGCATGGGCTCGGTTCATGAACGTATGTATCAAGCCAGAATTGACGGTCCGACGGGGGGCGGGAGATGTATCGCGTGTCCAGGTGAAGAAAGATAGGCATTCAACCCTGTGGTGAGATACAATGGGTCGAGCCAGCCTCAGGAAGTGAAGCTATCATTCGGCATCCAAAGTGTTCAATTGATATGACAAGTTGGTACAGCTTGCAGCGCGCCAAACGACTGATGGTCCCAGCGTTGGGGTGTGGGTGACCGGAGAAATTGCCAATCTCGCGATCTAGGTGACTGGGGTGGAAACTGCAATTCACGACTTACCCGGGCGTCCATGATGATGCGGGATGATGATAAAGACGTCCAATATCATAGAATGGGGCGAATTCGTCGTCAAGTCGAGGTTCGCAAAGTAGAGATGCGATGCTGGGAGAATTGGCGACAGGTTCGGCTGGATGGAGGGTCCGATGTCGACGTGGGCAGCCAACAAGACCGAAGGTCGTCGGCGGCACGGGAGCTGTCTAGCGGGAGCCGCGAGCGAGTGCACCTTGGACTGCTGCCGGAGACGATCAAGGATGCATGCAGTGGCAGGCTCGAGGCACGGTACAATCAGAGGCCGTGATGAGAAGCTGCCGGTCGAACGGTGCTGTTGTCGAGCAGCTGTTTCCCGATCGTGTTGTCGGTGTTGGTCGCGAAGGGGAGAGTAAAGAAAAGAAGAAGGTGATGAGGTGAAATATAGAAAACCGACGGCCAGACTGCAACCTCCTCGAGGAATGTGTTCGCTCCGGTCCTCCGTCCCTTTAAGGTTGCAAGGCTGATGGGGGAGGAGGATTTGTTTGTTTACTATGCGGCCCGAGTCGACAGGAGCGTTCAGACGGTTCAGAGCTTCAGTGGGGACGCTCCTGCTGAAAGGAGCCCGAAGACGCGGGTGCACGAGCTTTGGAGCGCGCCGCGATTGGACCAATGGCAAGTGGGGGTCTTGTCGTCCGGGGGATCTCGACTACGGACCAGGTTCCTAGCCTCTATTTGCATTCCGGAGCCTCAAGTCTCTGCCCGCCACTGCCGGACAGGACGACCTGTCAGCCAAAGAATGTATCTCGGTGGCATTGACGTGTGACGCGCTCTGTAGACGTGAGCTCGCGGCATCTCGCGGCAAGGCCTCGCTCAGGTACGAACCGATGACCTGAACATCACTTTGACAACAAGACCAAGGGGTGGACTTGCAATTTGCATGAAAAACGAACCCACCCATGCTCGTAAACACCACAATTCAGGCAAGCATCTCCCTGTACTGGCGAATGGATGGATGGTCCGAGTCGTAGACCCTTCAGCGTGTTGGCTCGTCCTGTATAAGAGGAGCTATTACTTGACTCTTTCCTAACATCCTGTTCACCATCGGAATCAGACACGCTTGATAGGTACTCTCGGAGGCTGGGGGCTTCGACAACATGCCTTAACCACAGCCCACCTTCATCCCGGTAGGTAGATCTTGATCGGTAACGTACAGAGAAATGCCAATGGGTTAAGTGGCAGCCTGCTGTATTCTCAACGGCGAAGCCCTGGCACTACCGTGTGTGTTTCCACGGCGGCCGAAAAATTGCAAATAGGTTCCCTAATTCCCGGTATGAAATATGGCCGAGGTTTTTACTCGTTCTTCAAGCTGCTCACAGGCAGCGGTTCGAGGACTTGAGGAGCTGACGGAGCATCAACCAATGCTGGGGTAAATGCCACCATTGACGTGGCGATCGCACATCGGCTCGCCTTCACCGGGAACATACAGCTTGGTACAACTCCATCTTTGCATTAGGGCAGTTTTGAGTCACTCAATGTGTCCAGCTTTCCAGTGACATCAGCATCTGTGCTGCCTATCACTTCGTCATGTCGGTAGAGTGTAGTTCCTGAGCGACAGAAGAAACGACAAGGGCAGCTGGAACCCCAAGACGCCGGACTAGCCAGCCGATGCATCAGCCGAGATAAAGCCTTCCTATGATGCATACCGATTGTATTCGTCACATTGCCCCTTTTGAAGAAAAACACTAAATTGTACCTTGATCTGGGCTTGGTCTAGCTTTCGCAGGTGCGCATTGCAACAACTCCAACAAGGGAGCCGAGAATGGGATAGGTACTACTAAAGACCCATCGATAACATGGCCGAGCCCTGATTTCCCTACTAAGTAGTTCACGTCAGAAATGATGTGTCCGAAGCAGTATTGCAAGGCACGTCCGTCAGTTAATCACACATCCTTCCAAATCAACACCCAAAAAGATACTATGCATGCATACAGGCATAGTATCATTGGTGATGATCAAAAATCAAAAAGTTACTCTCCGACGGGGAATTGAACCCCGGTCTCCAGCGAAATGTTGGACAAGGTCCAATGACAAGCTGGCATACTAGCCACTATACGATCGGAGACATTGACCGCTCGACCATCTTGGCCGTTGGATGACAAAACTTGTAGGACTGGGCTACATGTAGCTGAACAAAAGTCCCAAGCCACCCGCTGTGGCTTGTGCCATGGCGAATCATTCCCAGCCGAGGGCTCACCTCCACAGACCACAGTGCGTCTCTTCGCCGTTTCATCCAAGCTCCACCATCGGCGCAGCACCAGTCCCAAAGAGGAAGACAGTTTGTTCGTCGCGTCTCCTCCACAACATCAAGTTTCAACAAAACATCAACAACGACAAGAGGGAAACCTCAAATCACCTCGCAGCGCCTTCAAATTGGAGCCAGCCTCTTGGTGACTTTCAGGCGACGTCTGATATAATTTTCAGAAACGATTTAGAGCATAAAATGACCATTCCGGACTCCTCCGGGACTTGTGTGGAATTCGCGAGCTGGTCGTCCAGGCTCCGGCGCGAGTTTGTCACGCTCTCACGTGACGCCCTCAGTCCCATGGAATCCGAACATCCACCCACCCGGCCCGCGGCGCAAACGACGTCGATGAGCAGCCAAAGGCATATGACAGGCGCGGCTTGCGCTTCCACCGCGTGCGATTGATGATCTTGCTTCTCCATCTCACTGAAGTGCATTTGCGCCGGTGCGATGCCCTTGTCGATGGCGGCCTGTCCGCCCGGGCGGGTGGGTGGCCTGCTTTGGCGACCGCGCACGGCGGCCTGTCGAATGAATCTAGGCCAATCGCCTGAAGCATCTTCCTGGTTGTTTTGTTTGAGCTCTCGGCCAAGCGCCAATCGCCTCCGTGGGCTTTGCGGCATGATATCGCGCCCCGCGTCTCGAAGGGCTGGCTGCTGCCGTTGACGGAGCGCAACATGTGTGGGCGAAAGAAGCTGCGTGAAACGTGCACCAGGTTTTTCTGGGTGCCCGCAACAAGAGCGGGAATCGAATCGATAGTGCCGCTTGTTGAGGATGGCATCACTCCCCCTCATTTTGAGTGCCCGACCGCCACGCAAGCTGCGCTAGACATCGGACCACCAAGCCACAACAAAGGGGCCCTTTGGCCCCCGGATACAACATGTCTGATCGCATTGCCTTCGGCGGCCTGTTCATCGAGATATGATGAGCCCTTCTCCGCTTCCTGGGATTCCTTTTCGCCTCTTCTCGTCCTACCCTGATGTCCGTACTCGGGCAATGCGGGTGACTCGGAGCAAAAAACGTACCGTGCGAGCGACAGATCGGGACCGTGCTTGACGGCACTTGTTCCTCACACTGGTCCACCTAAGCATCAGAGTAAAAAGGTCCGTTAGGAAGACCACCACGGGCAAAGTCAGATGCAAAGGATATATTATTTCTGGTCCCATTATGCTGCTGCCATGGCAAGGGAGCAGTGGGAGCGTGGCTGGTGGCAAAAAAGCGTGCCGTGACGCACCTTCGCATAAGGAAAGGGGTCGGTCACCTTGCCGATGCGCTCAGTTGACCGCCGATCGTCCGCCTCGGACACAGATGGACGACCGAGGAAACGAGCTTGTGCTATCGTCCTTCTGCTACCTACTGCACTTGTGGGCATGGCGCAAGCCTTGAGGACTTGGTCGCATCATACAATACAATCAGACCGATGCCATGGTGGATTGATCCATGGATGGTGTCCCGCGCGTCAGCTCAACTTTCGTCTGCTCAAAGCGCATCGGAACAATATTGACGGTCTCAAGTATTAGGCGCCGCCGAGCGAGTGGCGCTGGGCTGGCAGCGCGCCACGCATCGCCTGAGCTTCCCCATAAGTATGATCACTATTCGGCGACCGTAAGCTGTCCTGCATCATCTCGACTGGTGATGAGATGGGGTTGCCGGGAAATAGGACGGGTGTCATCTCGTCGCATTCTGGAATCCAGGAGGCGCCCAGCGCAATATAACCATATCGTCCCCTGGCATTTCGCATTTGAGACTACATGGCCCAGCGCGAGGACTCATTGGCGACGACACACGGCCTATTTCCTGGCGTGGCCTTCCCCGGGGCTCCTTGTGCGCCGCGGCTCCGGCTGTTGCTTTCGCTTCGACTTGGCGGCGCCTTCAATGACCGCCTTGCAAGGCGCCATGCTCAAACATGGGCTGCGCCGACCGAAGGGTGGCCCTGGCGGCACGAGGCAATCTGCGCGACCAATCTCGAATCCTGGCTTCTCTGAATATTGCGACTCTCGCGACATTGCTTGCGGTGAACGAAGAACTTGGGCAATAGTAGATAACGCCCATGCATGCAACATGTATCGCATTGTGCGGTGTGCGCTTCTGCCAGAAAAAGGGTCTGATGGCCGAGGGCCTAGCAAGCCGCACCCAACAAAGCTGGATCCGGCCAGTCAAGTCGACAAGTTGTACCCTCCCTCCTGACGGACCTGAAGCTTGTGTTCCGTGTGGCCCATTCAGCAGCGCCCCCGAACGAACGCAATCGTCATGGTCCGTCAATCTCGAAGAATCACAGGCGGCCTGGCCGCGGCCATCTCCATACTTCCGTCCGTTCTTTGGGCATCGCGATACCAGTCAGGTCGACTCGGTCCCTCCCACAAAGCTACACGGTCCTTTCCCCGTCGAGCCATGGCCATGTTTTCTCTCTGGTCGATCATTGGCGGCGCATTAGAATCGTTTCCTTTCCCCGTGCCCCACCCTCCGCCGCCGTCACCTCACCTTGCGATTACCTACAGGAGCCAAGCGGGCCCTACAGTGCAGCCCGTTCTGCCAGGTGCTCTTTTCGCGCACATCTGCGCGCCTCCGGCTTGATGGGCAGCTCATGTTGATTGGTCTGGACTGTCTTGGTTTCGGCATGCCCACCGTCGCAGGCATGATTGCGGGCCATCGCCTTCTTCGTTGATAGATAGCCCTGCCTCCTTCTCATCACCGCTACATGCGCCCGCGGGCCTGGCGCCAACAGGGTGGCAGTCTTGCCACCCCTTGGATGCGCCGCGCATGGTCTCTACGAGCACGTCTTGCTGGCCGTCGGACATGTCTGATCAGAAAGGCGTCAGTGTTTCGGAGACGGGAGCTCCTGTAGCTGGATAGCTACCGGGTGGTGCGTACCTGGGGTAGCACCGATCAGCGGGGGCACCCATCGCTGCGCGCCGGGCCAAGGTTCGCTCGCTCGCCTGTGAGACTGCGAGACAGGAAACGGCCTCCGAGTCCGGCTATGCCACTATGGCTGGAGGTTGTTTGCTTGGCCTGCCTGAGGGGTGGCTGGTTTGCCTGCAGAGTTGAGCAAAGACACCAAAAAGTATCAGAGTGCTCAGGGCCTAGTCTGCGTTCCTCTCGCCCCCAGTCAACCTAGTCAAGTCCAAGTAATAACAGGGCAGCGACCGCAACCATCCATTTGTGTGTGCGCGCGCAGATTCGCCGGGTCGGGGACGGGTTGCTCACTCACCCCTGGCAGGCATGCGACCTTCCCGCAGAGGTGGTGGTGGCCCGGCGTCCACCATGGCGGTCAGGAAAGCATGTCATGTTCGAGGACCCTTCGCTATACTTGCAGCATACCTCGACCAGCGATGGGTGCTGCCAAAGCACGATATCTCGAGTCGGGGGCGCATGGGGCACCAGCAAGGTGCGCAACAAGGGACGGCGAGGTACAGCCCACGGTATGGCCGTACGGCCGGCTGGCCCGCGGGCTAGTCGCACAACGACTGACTGGTGCTCCGTCATCTCGTGACCGGCATGGATGGGTGTGATGCGGAACGGACGTGCCCCCCGCCGATGAGACAAGGAACCATGGCATGCGCGGCACAGAGCGGAAGGGTGAGCTTCGTAATAGCAACAATGTGTGGGTATCGAGTGGGCGTCGAGATCGATCATGATGCGCCTGACTCGATGAACGAGTGGCATCTCGCAACTGCGCACTGCAACGCAAAAGCGCAGAACGACCCAGCTGGGTGAGAGAGTGGGCGGCTTGAGAAACGTCCCTTTCCGACGACTGTAGTAAGGTAGACAGCATGCCCGTGTCGAGCTTGTAGTTCCACCACCTAACCCACATTGGCCCGGGACTTGCGTACTGAGCAGATCGGCTGAACATGGCGTGTCGCATCTCAGGCCGGGGAGGTCGCACATGGACTGCCGGCCCAGGTGCGCCGTTCATATTGCTAGGAGAGAGAGAGGAAAGACGACAGAAAGCTGCGCGCCTGGATCCTTGAACTTGAGCAGTTAAAAGGGCCACGAACGACAGATGTACCACCGAGATCGAGCAGACACAGATACGGCGTCTCGCCAGCTGTTGGGCTCCATGACCGTTTCTGACGAGCCAGCGCCAAGCATCTGATCAAGGGAAGCTAACGAGGTACGCAACGTAATAGGTGTGTGTGAGTGACAGAGCATGTGTATGGCGAGGAAGAATTCGGCGATGGGTGGTGGGTACAGGCCATGCTTTCCATCCGGCCTCTGCCCACGTTCCTGACGTCCGTCCGTGACCCTGCGCCTAGGCGCCAGTAGCTACTCTGCACAAAGAGCAGGTTGCTGTCCAAGATCGAGGCAAGAAGGAAGAGAGGAGGCTCTCGAATTTGTACTCTGCGACGGATTGCTCCACGTATTCGGCCATCTGGCGCTTGGAATATCGGAAGGAAAAGGGACCTCTGCCGGCAGTGTCTGTTTTAAGTGAAGCAAGCGCCCCTGGGCCCCCCGCCGGGACGGGCGGACAGCGCGTCCAGTGAGGGCCAAGCCTCCTTCTAAAGGTGCTTGGGCCGGACAGAAGTCACCTACGGTTGGGGGCAGCAGCCAGCAGGTACGATGCGGGAAGGGCAGGTACAGTACCTTAGCTGATAGCACCCCCGATTGCCAGCGCAGAGGGCAGCTTCAGGCGGCCTAGGCCGGCCGTTCCCCACTCGCACTGTGCCCGGCATTGGCTGGCAGGCCACTAGACTGAGCTGGCCGGCGGTGGCAGTGGCCTCGAGCTTCCGTTTCGCGCTGGAGGAGGCAGGCCGGCTCACTAACAGCCAGCGCTGGCAGTGGAAGGACAGGCGAGGTACCGAGATGGATCAGAGACAAAATCGAACCTCCCCAAAGACTCCTCTTTTTCCCTCTCAAGCACACAACCCTCGGATTGCTCGCTCCCATGCCATCCTCCAGCCTCCATCCTGTCCATTCTGGTAAGTTCAATCCATTATTTCAGTCCATGCGATCACGATATACCCATTATCCTGAACCCTTGGCCCATACCCAGCTCTCGTCTCAGCATCTATCTCCCCGTCCTGGCATGTCCTTGGGCTGGTGGCCGTATGCCTCTCTGATGCTGGGCGAAGCCGCCGTCTCCTCCCACGACATCCATCTGGGCCATCATCCGACTTTATCAAGCCAACATCATCCTACAAGTCGCTAACCATCACCTCCGACAGTATAGGAACGGATAGTCGGTACTCCCTCTACCTACCTTGTAAACCTGCCCCCGACTCGTCCTCCGTCCGCACTCTGCGCCCAGGGTACATCACCCGTACATTTCCTAGGCGCCCGACCGCCTCCCACGAACAATCGGTCAATAAGGAACAATAACACTTCAGGAGGTGCCCGACCATCCTGAAGAACAAATACCAAGAGGGTCGACTCTTCCAAAGTCGTCGCACTCCGCAGGTCGCTGTCGCTGGACAGTAGAGGCAGATCGAATCAACCCGATCCTCGGCCGCCCCGGCGCCCACAGCCCCCTTCCTCCAAGCACCCTGCACTCTGTCATCGATTCTCATTCAACCCATCATCTGCCTCTTAAACACTCGAGAATCCCTCAAAACCGTTGCAATGGCCTCTGCCTCCCCCAACGGCGCTGTTCCTGGCGTCTCCGCAGCTGCTGCGGCGACCGGGAGCGTCTCGCCCCGGCAAAGTGTGACGCCGAAGAATGTCGCATTTGAGCTCCTCTTCCCCGAGCCTCAATACCGGGCACGCCTGCCCATGAGGGTTCAGATCTATCCCCATGACACCACTGACTCAATCGTGACGACCGTCAAGAATTTCTATGGCCTCTACTCGAGCCCGACCAGCTCCAAGGGCGTCAGTTTCGAGGATCAAAATGGCAACACCCTCATCGCACGCTACGAGAACTTCTACAACAACATGGTTGTCTACGTCCGCGTCACAGAAGAGCCATGCGCTACCCCTGGGCCTTTCGCTCATCCATCCTACAACTCGGCCCCGGCCAGCACACAGCCCTACTACGGCCCGGAGGGATACCCTCTCCAGGCACCTCCTCGCTTCTCCCGGGAAGACTCTAGACCTACATCCAGGTCACCGCGAAGAAGGAGTCCATCACCCAATGAAGCTCGGGGGCGCCGCAGTGTCTCGGCTCACGGCTCCAAAAAGGGACGCTCCCGGTCTTCCAAGCACCGCGATGCGTCTGCCCATGGTCAAGCAGATGTCTACAGCGACAGCGTCAACGGGTACAGCAGTGGCGACGGCGCCTCGAGCACCGCATCAGGTAGGATCAAGGAGCAGATTGGCAACACCGAGATTAGCCTCGAGAACATTGTCGAGGGCGGACGTCGTAAGCGTGCCAAATTTGAGAGCTCGGTAAGACTGCGCAACCCGCCTTCCCAACCACGGGGCACCGTACCCTGTTGGTGAGATGTCGCTAAACATTTTGCTTCTCAGGAACTTCCCTTGTTTGCTCCTCCTCAGATGCCCGCCGCCACGTCGAATCCTTCCGTGTCTCCGGCTCGCCGTATTGAACATCAGCGTCCTTCACTGCCCTTCTCTCTTCAAGGCCAGAACCCTTTCACAAACCCCCGACCTATCATTCAGTCTCCCCAGAGCTACAACAACGGGTATGCACAAAATCCATACTATGCGACGCCCGCGCCCGATCATCGCCGCGCCCGCGGCAGCATCAGCTACACTGGACCTGGCGTGAATATGGGCGGCATCCTGCCCACGCCTGACCCGACGGTCGGTAGCTGCATGTCCGAAGAAGACAAAGACGTTGCCATTCAATTGATGCGACTCGGGGAGATGTCAAACATCTCGCACGGTAGAACCTCCGCGTCCACTCTGGATGACACATTCAGCGGTCGAGCCGACGCCGCCTCCTCCACCGGCGCTACGAGCGATGGCGAGAGCGAGAGCGAGGATGAGCTGCCCGAGGCTCGTCGTCAGAAACTCGACGCCGCGGGCACTATGCGCAAGATCTTCCATACCACCGAGAGCCACTTCCTTCCCCAGGGCAACGCCGAGGCTAGTGGCGACGATGCCGACTACGAGGACGGCTCCGAGGAGAACGGCGCCAAGCACGTCACACAGAAGGCAAAGTCTTCTCTGCCTAGCGGTCCGAAGCACAAGGCTGCTTCCGTCAGCTCCAAGTCCAGCAAAGCCTCCAAGACGCAGCAGGGTCCTCGCCCCGCCGGTGCGCCCAAGATCAAAAAGACCCCTGTACCCTTGCCCGTCGTCGGTAACAGGCCCATGTCGCCCTCTTCTCTGCCCCCATCGCGCAAACAGTCCGAGGCGTCTGGCTCGGCTCTGCCGCCAGCGGATGGCGACGATGAACAAGTTGATCTCTCCGCCAAGCCCCGGTGCCAACGCTGCCGCAAGAGCAAGAAGGGCTGTGACAGACAACGCCCCTGTGGTCGCTGCCGTGACGCCGGCCTGTCCGCGGAACAGTGCATCAGTGAAGACGAGGGCAACGGTCGCAAGGGCCGATACGGCCGCCACATGGGTGTTTCCATCAAAAAGGACGATGTTGCGAATCCAGCTCAGCCTGCCTTGCTGCCTGCTGCGCCCATTTCGATGGCAGCACCTCCGATTGACAAGAACAAGAAGCGCAAGCGGTAGAGGATTCTTTCCTCTGCGCGTCTGCTTGTCGACGGCCCACAGCCCCGAAGTGCGCTTCCTTGCCATACGATCTTGTTCGGTCGTATGATCGTACGCATCCCTTGATTTGGTCTTATCCTAGCGTCCTGCGGCGGACTGGGGAGGGGCCGACCATGTCTGACTGCCCTCCCTGACACTCCTTTGACTGGTGTCCAAGGTTCTGCGTCGTCGCTTTAGATTTTCACGGTATTTCCTAGTCCTCATTTCCTTACTCTGCGTGGGTGCAGATGTCGTCGCGACGGAGACTCGCGACAGGCGCCAAGTGCGCATCGGCTCTGGGGGTGGTCAAGGCGAAACGGTGGTATTGGGGTACCATTTCACAGAACAAAGGCGGCTCTTGAGGTTCCGTGGCCCTTGGGGCCAAGGGCGACAAAAGGGCAGTCGAGGATGGTGATGCGACGGGGCATCATTATTGGCCTCGACATCTTACATGGGTCCAGGACAGGGGCAGGTCCGGCCGATTACGTGGGGGAGAAAATTGTCTACGATATCGAGATCGCGTCTGATTTCTTGTTGTCGGCTGCATTTCCTACATGTCTGGGACTCGAGTACTACCTAGTTTGGGCGTGTTTGTCGTGGTTTCGAAAGCGTCTGGTTCATGCGCTCCTGGGTTCTGTATTGGGGAGAAAACCTCGACATTGTCCTGTATATTGGACGGGGACAGGTCGGGAAGTCAGATACACGCGCGCGCTTCACCCAGAAAATACAGTCCGGTTCTTATGAGTCGTTGCGACGGCGCGCATGGAATGCGCTGTGAGGTTTCCCCCATTGACTCGGCGTTGTTTGTTTCGAGTCGGCCGTCAAATGGACGTGTAGTTGTTTGCCAGCGCATCCGGGGGTCCGCGCCCCCCTGCCGCGGGAGCGCGCTTGGCCCCGATTACGGGACCGGGCTAGCCTGTTCGGGACCTAGCGCGCGGCTCTCGCCGTTCCATCATGGGCTAGCCCTACAGTGCGCAGAGCCGTGCGCGCGACTGACAGGGATCCGTTACGTCATTCTCGTGAACCCCGCGGTCGCAAACACGACGCGGCGCGCGAGACATTCGACGGTGATCCCGGCGTTGAACGACGCAGAAGGGGGCGCGCCGATTGATTGTATGCGATTTTCCGGCCTGGGTGCGGGTTGTTCGTCTGGTGTTTAGTGGGCTTGCGCGGTCTGGGGGCCGCTTGCACTGCGGCCCGACCGCTGTTTTGTATTTTTCGTGCGGTTCGAGTGAGGCGGGGAGGGGGGGGAGCGGCGCGCGTAAAGTGGGATTTGGGTGTGGGTGTGGGTGGGAGGCGGTGAAGCGGAACGGGCTCCTGCCTGATCCGGAGGGTCCGATGGCCGATAAGGGGGCCCGATAAGAGGGGCCCGGCGGGCCCGAGCGCCGAGGGTTTCGGGGCCCGCTTTTACCGGACTTTGGGGCGAGGAGGTGGAGACCCGGTGAGGGGTAGGCGCGGTGGACGGAGTGGAGGGTTGCTTGGGATGCTGGTGAAAGGAAGAATTGGTGAAAGGGCTTGTTGAGGCAGGCGATGAGAGAGGATGAATTAGAAGTGTAAGTGATACTCGAGGTAATTCAAGAATATGGCGTGTGAGGAAGATGTCCTATCGCCGCGGCTCAACCTTGCCGTCCCGGGCGGGAGCTGAAGGATGTTCCGACGGGTCCTGATCCGCTGGTCGAACAATATCGCACTACACCACCATGACATGCTGTCAACAACGCCTGAATGAGACGATCCTCTTCAAGCAAATTGATGTGTTTCCTCGGCGACTTCTCATTGACGCTCAATCTCCATGGCTTTGATGCTTCCTGTGGATGCCAAGAGGCCCGCCTCTCCCCGGCGAGGAAGGATTCATCAGAATGCACGGATATTGTCGGGTATAAGACGTCCCTGAGTCATTGAGGAACATCTTGGCGTCGACGGTGCTTCTCACAGCCTCTGGGCCAGTCACAGTCAACGGGATTTTAGCATCCTGGGGTAAGGGCTTCGGAAAGGGGATTGTCATCCGACAGTGGGCCTGTCGACTCCGGGGACGATGATCTACACATCCGGCTTTTGAGTCACGCATGTAGCGTTGGCTTTCAGAGATAACTAAGAGCTTGGAATCGATATCTTTTTCTCCGAGACTGGATTCGAGAACATAGGTGTTTGTGACTCAGAACCCTTAACATATCAATTGGCCTTGTCGGAACTGCAAAACACAAATCAGACTCACGGGGCGATCATCTTCACCGAGACCAGCCTCTGAATACTTCAATTGGATTTTCTCTGTGCCTGGGAACGACCGATCACACTACCTAACTACCGTCAACAAGTAGCTCCTCGCTATTGCTAAACCTATTCAACTTCGGGAGACCTTCGACACCCGGGCACCGTACCCATGCCACCTCCCGAGGTGACAGAAGCCCCTCGAGGCCCATCCGCCGGCGTGGACGAGGAGAAGGCCGCAGTGACAGCACAGTCCACACAAAATGGAGGGCCGCCAAATACAGGCGCAGAAAGCGGACTCGAGTATGACGAGAACTTCTTCTACCCCGAAGGCGGCGTCCGGGCCTGGACTCAGGTCCTCGCAAGCAATCTCATCAACCAGATGTCATGGGGCTACCCCTCGGCCTACGGCGTGTACCAGCTCTACTACACGGAGACGATGGGGCTGCCGTCCTCGCAGGTCTCGTGGATCGGCTCGATCCAGGTATTCCTGGCCTTTGGCATCTGCACCTTCTCCGGCCGCCTCGCGGACGCGGGATACTCGAGGCACGCCGTGGCCGCGGGGTCGTTCCTGGCCGTCCTGGGCACGTTCGTGACGAGCGTCTGCACGGAGTACTGGCAGATCCTGCTGGCGCAGGGATTCTGCACGGGCCTGGGCCTGGGGATCATGTTCATGCCGGGCATAGCCATCGTCGGGTCCTACTTCAAGCAGCGCCGGGCGCTGGCGCTCAGTGTCGCCTCCACGGGCACGGGGATCGGAGCCTGCATCTTCCCCGCGACGGTGAACTACCTGATACCGCACGTCGGATTCCCCTGGGCGGTGCGATGTCAGGGTTTCCTGACGCTGGCCATCGCGATAGTCGCGAATGTCATCCTCAAGCCGCGCCTCGCGCCGAGGAAGAGAGGGCCTCTGATAGAGTGGGATGCTCTCCACGAGGCGCCTTACCTTCTCTTCGCTGCTGGGGCGTTTCTCGTTTTCTGGGCGCTTTATTTCAGTATGTTTTATGTATGTGCAGGCCGGATATCCCTGACGCTGTCATGCCTCGCTAACGCTGGCGTCTCCCAGATCAATGTCTTCGCGCGCAACATTATCGGCTTCTCCTCGACAGATTCAGTCTCGCTACTCCTCATCTTGAACAGCATGAGCATCCCGTCACGTTTACTATCGGGAATCATTGCAGATAGATGGATGGGCCCTATCAACACGCTAATCGCTACCACGGCTTTCGCGAGCACAATGATGTTTGGCTGGATAGGTGTTCATGACAAGGTGGGTATGTACATCCTCACGACCTTCTTCGGATGGGCCAACGGCATGGTCCAGGGAGTCTTCGTCGGGTCGCTAGCGAGCTTGACCGAGAACCCACAGAAGATGGGTACACGGTTTGGCATGGTTGCCACGGTGGTAGGTTTCGCTACTCTCGCGGGGCCACCGACGGCTGGAGCTATCATCGACCAGTCTGGTGGGCGATTCGTGTGGGCACAAATCTGGGGAGGCACTGTTACAGCCCTCGGCTTCGCAACTCTCATATGCGCGAGGGTTATGGCGACCGGCATGGTCTTGCGCACAAAGGTTTGAGGCTATTCGCGGTGGATGGTCGTTGAAGCAGGCAGAAATGGCGCGCAGTATGCGTAGTGACGACAGCAGAAATTGAGTATGTTGACTGACCACTTCTTACGGAGGGTCGAGGCAGAGGCAGCAGTTGTGTCGCATGTCGATCAGCCTTCATTCTGGAAGCTTCAGGCATCGCGGGCTTGCAGCATCTCCAAGGCCCGTTTGACAAGCTGGACAACTTGCAGGCCATCTTCCCACACAAAGTCATGGTCACCCTTCAAGGTCTTGATCACCTCGAACTGGACACCATCACGTCGGAGCTTCTCGGTCATGCCCTCGATTTCGGGTTCGTCGACCAGGGTGTCCTCGGGCGACCAGGCCAGGAGAGCTTTGCTGGCCCCTAGGGCGTCCTTAAAGCTACCTTGGAAACGGGCGGGCATGGAATCATTCCACCTGCTCCGATCGTCTCCGAAGGCAGCCGATATGAAGCTGGCATAGTTGCCGCCATGGCGATCGTCCAAGCCGACGAGCTCGTATATGCCAGCAATACCAACGAAGGCAAGCGGCAGGACGACCTCCTCTGGCGCAGCCTGGCCTCCCAGCGCTGCATCGCCCATCAGAAGCTGGAATGCCAGAGTAGCACCTGCCGAGTGGCCGA
The DNA here is from genome assembly GCA_037042015.1 of Furcasterigmium sp. R96-07A1. Classification (NCBI taxonomy): domain Eukaryota; kingdom Fungi; phylum Ascomycota; class Sordariomycetes; order Glomerellales; family Plectosphaerellaceae; genus Furcasterigmium; species Furcasterigmium sp. R96-07A1. The sequence continues at coordinate 39,317 of JAXQJP010000001.1, forward strand.
TGAGGATATATCGTTCGCCGAAGTTGTGTTGCTGCTGGAGCAGGGCGAGAGCACGACGGACGTCGAGGATGTGGTCAGGGTGGCGAGCATTGCGGAGAGATTTAGTCGGGGTGATGGAAGGGTCTTGAGGGAATTCGGGGTGAGGTGAGAGCCGGTAGTCAATGCTGGCAAAGCCACGGATCGAGGGCTGGGGCGTCGACCCTGGACCTGACCGAAGAAGAGCTTGGATAGAGGGAGTGAACCCCTGCAGGAGCTTCCGCGGATCTCGCCAAGCACCTCCATGTATAAACCTAACGAGTCGACCGGGTAAGTCCAAGGCCTGGGGCGCAGGGTCTGAAGGAAATTACTTACACCACCCAGTACCCGTCCTCGTTGCTCGACGGCTCTGGCAGTTCCCAGACGCCCACTCTCTGCAGGACGTGGTCCCCATAGGACAATTGAGTGTACTTGAGCGCGGACTGATCCATGGTGGCCGACTTTTTAGGCTGTCAATGTGCAGGCAGATTGCGCGGCGCATGCAGAGTTCACAAGTGGTACGAAGTCGGAAGTCGGGCGAGGAGAAAGCCGTCGAGCTGACTGCATGTCGCGTGTGCAGGAAGCTGGAGCTAAGGCAAGGTACGGGCACAGTCACAGTGGCATAGAAGTTACAAAGTGGCACCTCACCTCAACCTTAGGTAATACCAGAGCAGAATGACAGAATGCGGGGGCAGGAGCGTGGCATGAGGTTGTGGGTCTCTGCTGCCCCTCCTGCCTCCTGCCTTCTTCCCACGTTGACAGCGCCCGTGAGATCCCGGGCAGGGGAAGGCACGACCTGGCGCTCCTGTCAGCTCGAGCTACACCCTCAAAGGTACTTACCCAATGTCACAACCTTCTCATTGCCTCCTACCCTGGCGCACCACAGGATCATCCTGTAAACACCCAGAAATGCTACATGTCATCACTCTGGCACTCTTTGGCCCGGCGCGCAGTGGTACCAGTTAGGCAGCACCAAGCAAATACTCATAGATGCTCCATCGTGGACATCCACCAACTTCCGCGGGGCGATCCGCACATCATCGCTCGGCTCTCCAGTCGCTTCGTGGAATGATCCTCAACAAGCGAGTCTGCACTAGTAGGGAATCATCAGGACTCGAGTCGGGACGCCTGCCGAACTTCCTCCCTCGGTTGCCACGAGTTGCCCATTCCGGCCATCGGCCCAGGGCGCCATGATAATCTCTTCCTGCAGGAAGCCCGGAGCTGTTGGAAGTCTTCCCTTTCTGGACCAGGGATGCCCCCCACATGGCGTGCACCTTCAGCATCGGCCTTGTCGAGATCCGGGCCCCAGCCGTTTTCTCTTGGCTGAAGTTGGCTCTCACACCTGGGCTTGCACCACCCCGTGGCTTTGTGGCGCCTGTCCCAGCAGAACCGCTGCCTCGACCAGAGTATCGCTACGCCATCAACGGTCTGGCCTCCTCCAGGATGGCCAATGGTGGTCGACCGGCATCAGCCGTGTCAACAGGAAGAACCCTGCTGCAAAATCGATGCGAAGGATCCAACGCGACACGATGGAATCTTGAAACCAGCTTGTGGTACACCCCCGCTCCAAGAGGGCGATCGCGCTGGGTTCTCTCTTCTCTTATCACACCGACAAGCTCAAATGTATCGCAGTAGGACCGACAGACATGGTCTGATGTGAAGGGATATGCAGCATCGCAGAGTCGCAGCTGTCGTCCAATCTTACTAGACTCAGCATATCAGGCAGATGGCGTCCTGTCGGCATCGCGGCTCACTAGTCTACGTTACATCCCATCGGATGTGTGCCAGAAGGAGGGCTTTGCAGGCATAATACCGCGCGTTCCTGGTACGACGGTAGATCGACGCGCCAACCTCTGTGCCTCCGCCTCAATCGCGCTCCTTCTCCTACCTCGACAGTGCTTGTACCTGACTGACTTGGGCTGTCTGTGGGTGCAGCACCTCGCCCACGCGGCGCATGCTGCCCATGCAAGAACCCTGCCAACCTCGCGTCGCCACGCCACGAAAGCTGACAGCAAGAAATCATCATCTTGGCCAACAGGTGTGATTGTTGTTGGTGCTGCGACAGCGCTGCCAGTCTCAGCTCGTAGCAGACAACCCTGTCCTGCTCCTGAGCACGTAGCACGTCCCTGGAGGCGGGCCTTTGTTGTCTGCCCAGGAGGGCTCGCTAGGAAATATATCCTGGGGACAAGCACATTCCCTGCTCATCCGCAGCCTTTCGAAGGGCTCTGAGGGGCGGGGCAAGACAAACTCCGACCATCTGTTTCCCTCCCCTGTCCGCACCAAGGATGACAATGGCGCAGGAGGAGCACCGTCAGCTCGGGTACCCCATGGCTAGCCTCCAGACCTCATCAAAGTATGACTTCTGCCTCTTGGTGCAGGCGAGCTACGGCCTCGTGCAGTGGCTCATCCGCGCATCCCTGTTCGCGTTGTATAGGGGGGATGCGGCCGCCAGAGCGGTTTTCATAAATCCTTGCGCCCCTTGTGTAGCCTCCATTTTGACGAATTCTTGCTGACCTCTTCTTGCTTCTTCTCGCTCCTCCTCCTTGCTTTTGTTTTACTGGTACCAAGCGATGCTGCTGTGCCGGCGCTCGCTTCGCCCAGTGACACCGTGCCATTCAGCCCTATGGCCGAGCTGGACTTGACAGAAAACAACAGCGGTGCTCTGGTCACCACTGCCATCACCTTTCTGGTCCTTAGCTGGCTCTCCGTTATTCTACGTGCTTATGTCCGCGCCATCTTGACCAAGGCCTTCCAGGCCGATGACTGGCTGATGCTGGTCGCCCAGGTACGTAGGTCGCCTGGTTGATATACCCTCGTCGTGTGGTCGCACGACTAACAGCGCAGATCATCTTCACCCTCTCATGCACCTTTATTCTCGTCGGCGTTCACTATGGCCTTGGCATGCATAACGATGCACTCCCTACAGATCGTGAGATCGAGGCCCTGAAGGTATGCAATCCTCCTATTACCCTACCCGGTCCATCCCTGACCGTCCTGTTAGTACCAAGCCCTGGCAACAGCCACCTATGTGCTTGATATGATGTTCATCAAGTTCAGTGTCGGCATATTCCTGCTGCGACTCACCTCGTCCAAGGCCTACACCTGGACCATCTACATCAGTCTTGCTATCGTTGGCATATGGACCATCGCCCTCTCATTTTGGAACATTTTCCAATGTCACCCTGTTGAGGCACAATGGGACTACACAATCCCCGGAAAAACTTGCGTGTCACCGAAGCAGGTCGTCCAAGCTGCCTATGCGCTGTCGGTTATGATCATCCTGAGTGATTGGCTCTAGTAAGAGTTCTTGCATGACGAGGATGAATGGGGATGCTGACCGTTGAAACACAGCGCGTTGCTGCCCATCCCCATGGTTTGGAAGGTCAAGATGACGACGCCAGCCAAGATCTCTGTTGTCTTGCTGCTGAGCCTGGGTGTCTTGTAAGTCGCCAGTTCCACGAGCTGGTGCTTGTATCAAAATACTAAAGCTTCCCAAAGTGCCAGTGTTGCGACTTTGATCCGCCTCAAGTTTCTCGCCGATCTGGAAGAGCTGGATGACATCTTGTGTATGTATTGGACCAGGCTGTTTATCAACCATCTCGTTTGTATGTGCTGACATGTCGCTCTAGTCGACGGCACTGATGCCATGGTCTGGACCCTTGTCGAGCCGGGCATCGCCATCATAGCCGCAAGTCTCGTCACGATCCGTCCGCTGCTTCGACTGCTGAAACTCCGGGGCTTCGGCACGACCGATCGCACCTTCGGGTACAACAGCGGTACCGCACGCTCGGGCACGCAGTTCTCCCGAGGCCGCATGCCCGGCTACGGACGGGGCGATGTCAAGATGACGGACATCGAGACGACGGGGAGCAAGAGCTCAAACACACTAGCGCCCGAGTTTCCTGCCAGCACCATGGCGCCAGGAAAGACCCGTGTACCGCCGCACATGTCGCCGCTGGCAATGTCGCCGTATAATCCGTCTGCGGCGGGGCAGCCGCCGGTCTTCGGGGACGGGGAGACTCAGCCACGGAGACCCGGGGTGACGGTGCGGCGGACGGAGCCGGAGTCGGATGAGAGCGGGTTTCTTCCGGCGCCGGGCAGGACGAGGCGGTGGCGAGATGAAGTTACGAGCGATGTGTATGTTATTCAGGGGGAGACTGAGGATCAGTCCAGGATGCCGGGCCGGAGATCGAGATCTCCGAGTCTCTCGAGTATCGACATGATAGGGATGGAAGCTCATGGTCACCACTTCGATTACCAAAACGGCGGGAAGGGAATGATATAAGAGCTGTATTACTAGCTGTTTGAGATACTTCATGTTACTAGAAGGTCTATGTCAAGTAGCGAAGAGATCTCGGTTCCGCATACTTGGTTTAGCGTATAATACCTCTATGGATACAGACTACCTCCCTCACACAGGTAAGACCTGGTTGATCTACTTGTCTTACAGCGCCTGAATGGTTGGCCTCTGACATGAATCAGCCCGAACATATTCTGGATGAGGCGCGGCGACGACCACGCCCTACAGTTCAATCAAGAGTCTTCAACATATTGGCCTCTTGGGTATCTGTCTATTCATAGAGGTACTCAACCCTGTACATCGGCCGCACTGGCGTCTTGATGCATGACAATCAACTACTTGTAGATGACAAGCGTGCTCGGAGTCCCACAGTCTGCTGTCGTGTGCAGCAGCAGACAACTGCGAACTTGGTCCGCCGAGTCTAATCCTCGTACTCCAACTCATCTGGGTCGACGACCCAGTCCTCCTCGTCAGCCCACACGGGCGCCAGGACGAACCTGCCCATAACCTTGCCCATGTCGAATGCCTCGCCGCCATACTCGGCCGCCTTGGGCTTCTCGTCGGCTTGCTCGACGACCACGGCCTTTGTGAGGAAGTTCAGGTCCGTCGCCGGCGCAAGCTCAAGAGTGCGCCCGCCCCAGTCGAGTTCGACCTTGCCAGACCGCCGCACGTTGAGCTTGCCCACGAGACCGCCCTCGCTCAGCTGCTGCGCCATGTCGGAGATGGTCACCTTCTCTTCCTCCTTCTTCACCCGGGGCTGCGAGTCGGCATCGCCCCCCGATCTCGTGAGGTCCACGGGTCCGTCGGCGGGGTTGGGCACCGTCATGACGTCGTCGTCGGGCTCGGGCTTAACGAACGGCGTGACGGGTTTGAGCGGTGGCAGGACCGGCGGGAACTGGAACAGGTAGAGGCGACCGTCGCGCTGCTGGCCGCCTTGCTCCGACGGGCCGAGCTCGCTGAGGAGCGTCTTCATGTCTCGGGATATCATGTCCACTTCGGGGTCGAGATTGGCCTTCTTCTTGAGCTTGACCTCGGGCTGTGCCTCTGTGACTGGTGATTGCGACTTGGAGTCGATTTCCATAGCCTCTGGAGGAGGACGCTTGTCATGGCCGTCGAAGTCGATGGCCTGAATATTCGGAATGGCGTCGTCGTTGGGTTCGGACTTGACGGGAACTTCTGGGGCGGCGTGCCATGGGCGCCCGTCGTCAAGCTCTTCTGCCGGCTTGCTCACCGCGAAGACCTCGCCGTCCACGAATATTTCCTCCTCGCCCTGGGCCTGTTCCTGCGCCTCGAGCTCGGCGGATGTAGCCAGCGCCTTCTTCTCTTCCTTCCGGTCGATTCGCATGATGCCCATGGGCCAGATTGCGCTCGGATTGGAGTGTATCATTTCGGCTGTCGCCTCGTCTTCGGAGTCGGGCTCGTGGCCCGGGGGCAGGCCGGCAAAGCGGTCGGCGTTGATGCGAGCCTCGCGGCGACCGCCAGCTGCTCCAAAACCACCGGAGCCGTCGCCCTTGACACCCCTCCCGCCGGAGAAGCCAGAGCTGAAGCCGCCACCTCCTCCTCCGCCCCCTCCGCCACCGCCGCCGCCGCCTCCCCATCCGCGACCTGATGCGCCTGTGTCCATGTGAGCTTGAGTCTAGCACCGATCGAGGTGAGAAATGATTTACCTTCTAGGAACTGTGAGAAGGGGCCGCTGGCCACTGACCGCCTTCCTGGTCCGCCTCTGCCCATGACGTCTCCTCTGCTTCTCCGACTGCGGCCTCGAGACCGAGCCTGGCGGCGTGCCTCCTCCTTGGCCCTGGCATTCTCCTTCTCTTGTTCCTGGCGCGCGAGCAAATCTCTTGACGCCTCGTCTCTGCGGACGTTCCTAGGTCGAAATCTGGCGGCACTAGGACCTCCTGTTGGTTTCGGCGTGGCGGCGCCCCTCGTTGAGGCCGATGGTGCCGGCTTGGTTTCGGATTGTGTGGCGCCTTCGGTGACGGGCTGAGGGAATACTGGTTTGGTGTCGGCATCGGCGGCCGGTCCGGGAATGGCGTCTGCACTTGTGCCAGCGGGAGCTGTGCTTGCGCCGCGGCCTCTGCCTCGGGGCGCTCCCCGGCCACGGCCTCTGCCACGGCCGCGGGTCTCGGGAGGCATGGCGGTGGCTGTCCCTTTGGACAGTAGGACACTGGTCTGGTGTGGTCGGCGACTCCCTGCAGGTGATGGCTTGGGTAAACTCTCGGTCAATTGAGCGCTGTGAATGCGTGCTATGCGGGTGTTGAGGGGTCCAAGGAAAGTAAATCAGACCGTGAAAAGAATAGAGTCATGAGAGCTCGAACAATTATTTCTGACGCGCCGCGGGGCAGCCAGACGCAGACGGAGCCGACAGGGATACTTGGGTGGGGTACGAGTCGGATGCGGCAGGTGGTGAGGCGCCTCGGACCAGGACCGTTATAAGTCGCATTGGGGAGGCGTCCAGGCTTTATTTAACGTCAAGGAATCTCGTTGTGAAAAAAAGCCATAACTTTTGGTGTAGAGGGAAAATGCAGTGATTTCGATATTACTCCCGTCGTCATAAAGTATGATTGTCAGCAGCGCGTATCAGGTGCTCACCGATGTTGAAGGTCTGGGATGCATTTCACGCTTTTGATAATATCATGATGCCTTCATCCAAAAATGCAGGATCAATTGCTGCATGATGAATCTCTCTACATGCGAAAGTAGAGATGAGTATCTGATATGTCGAGAAGACCTACTTCACGCACATCAATGCCGGTTCTCCATATAGTTCCGCTATGCTTCCCTCCCTCTGCAGCATCTCTCCGATCCAGAACCTGGCCCCTTCCACGGTCCTCGCCCCGAACTTGACAATCATACAGCCCCGGACCCTTGCTGCAGACCAGAGGATGCCGTGATCCCCCTCCATCTTGAGACGCCTTGCGCGCCATTGTTCTTCGGCAGACTTGTAGCTATCCTCCCTGGCCTTGGCTTCTGCTGACCTGAAGTCTTTGATGCCCAGTCGCGGAAGCACGCTGAATTCGGCAAGGAAGAAGTCGCCCAGCGCCACCATCTGTGGCCCTCGTAAGATCAGCGTTCCGACGATGCCATGTGCGTGCAGTGTGGAGCGGAGAGGCCTCCCAGTCATTTCATGACTTGCTTCGTCGAGAATGACAGTGTCCCTGACCAGCAAACGGTCTTTCTTGTCTGCATCATTGGTGAGCCAGACTTCGTTCCGTCCCTTCCACCGCAAGAAGCTCCAGTCTTCGCCTCTAGCAGTGCGGCCTTGCGTTACCCAATCCAACAGACAGAGAGAGGCTGTCGGGCTGACTCTGAAAACCTGCGTCTGCTGGTACACACTGCTCTCGAAAGGCTGTACCGGATCCGGCAGAAGACAAAGCCCGGCCCCGTCCTCGATCCGCACCTGAAGCGTCTGGCTGGTGACAACGTCAGGTGCCGGGGAAATGAAGATCTTGGTGTGTCCTTGGGTGACGACACTGAGCTTGGATTGTCTCAGCACGTCAATGTCAAGATTGACACTGTCACCACCAACGAGGCCTCCTCCATACGAGAGGAGGAACACCAGGGCACTTTTTTGGTCGACTGCCGGCTTCGGAGAGATGAGTTTGAGCGGATACTGATATGTGACGCTTTCCAGGCCTGAGAGCCCGTTGGGCATAACCCGAGAGATGACTCTTCCCTCGCCAGCTGCAGATGACGATTTTGGGAAGGGCGAGGCCATGGCTTTGGTGCTTATTGTGTATGTGAGTGACATCAATGGTCATGGAGCCATGGCTGAGTAAGAGGTCGGCTGGTACTGGACAACGAGAGGCTGTTTCCTCAAAAGGTACAATCAAATGGTCCAAGTAGAGAGTGATGATATGACCCAAAATCTCGTCCAAAGAATGACACACGAAGTAAAGAGAGTGGTGTAGATATCTGGCGAGTCTAGATAACAAGAGGCATTGGACTGATGGTGGACCCTTTGCCCAAAATGGACAGTGCATCCAAACAGTGTGCGACAACGATGAACTGTACCCCGGGCAGGCAGGCGCAGAAAGCGGACCAGGGGCTGTACCAAACAATCCACCAAATCCGCCCACTTCATCCATCGTCTCGCTCGATTTAGACGCGTTGTTCCGAGCGCACATCTCGTCGCACCCCATTGATGCCACCTTGATACTCCTCCCACGACACTCGCGACACCTTTTCGTGCCACGGGATAGACTCCCACTCCTGGCTACCATGGAAAACGCGACTTCCTCCCCCGAACCCGATGCAGCGTCGCGTCGCCGCTCCGGACGCGTCGTGAAAGCACCAGAGAAATTCAGCCCCGAGCCCGCCCAAGCCGCGAAGCGCAAGAGGACTGTAGCTGCTGACGACGATGACGATGACGATGTTGAGAATGACTCCCAAGATGACGACGCGGAAATGAGCGACGCGACGGAAGGCGGCGACCAACCTGCTCGACGATCGAAACCACGTTCCAAACCAGCCTCGCGGCCCAAGAAACCCGCTATGAAGAAGCCCAAGACCAATGGCGTCTCCCTCGGTCAGGCTGCGCACCTCCCATCGCGGCCGAAGAAGGCAGTAGCCCTGAAGAACTTCGCGAGGCCGGGCGACGATGACCTATACGGTAAGCAAAGCCTCATCCTTGTACCAAGCACAGGCGGCAGCTAACACGCCGCATCAGCCGATGTCTTTGCGTCACAGCTTACGACGGACGAAGTCGCCTCTCAGTGGCTTCAGAAGTACCAGGAGAACGACGCGCGCGCCGTCATGGACCTTGTCAATTTCGTGTTGAGGTCGTGCGGCTGCGATCTCCAGGTGACAGAGGACGACATCCGAGACCCTGACAACTCGGAAGATCGCCTGACGGAGCTCCAAGAGCTGTATAAGGAGGCATGTTTCCCAGCGCAGCGCTGTAGACGTTTGTACTGACTCGGCGGTAGGAGCGCATTTCAGAATACCCCCTGATATCGAGAGCCAAAGATACCCGGTCCTTCCGGGAACTCTTCACCGAGTTCTTCGTTTCCCTTATCGAAGTCTTGCACGAGACAGATGTTCTGTACAAGGACCAGGTTCTAATGGAGAACATCAGCCGTTGGATCGCCTCCATGTCCACATCGTCACTCCGACCCTTCCGACATACCGCTACAACAGCAATTCTTTCGCTCGTGTCAGGCCTCGTCAACGTTGCGGGTGTTCTGGACAAGCGCATTTCCCAATTGGAATCACAACTCGGCGCAAGCCAAAAAAGCAAGAGCAAGGCCAAAGCGCAGGAAAGCCAGCGCAATTTGGCCGAGGCCAACGACTTCCGCGAACAATGCGACCTCCTTATCAACGATCTTTTGGACATCACGTTTGCCCACAGATACCGCGACGTCGACCCCCGCATCCGGACTGAATGCGCTGAAGCCCTGGGCCACTGGATCACGGAACTGCCCAACGTTTTCATGCAGCCCAACCATCTGCGTTATCTAGGCTGGATGCTATCGGATGTAGTAGCATCGACTCGCGTCGAGGTTTTGCGACAGCTGGGGCGCATCTTGAAGGACAGCGCCGACCAACTGGGACATTTTATTGAAAGGTTCCAGGCTAGACTGGTTGAGATGGCTTCCAAGGATGCCGACGTTTCCGTCCGAGTCGCGGCCGTCGGGGTGATCGACATCTTGCGCGCTTCAGGACTCCTGACGCCCGAGGAGGTCGATATCGTTGGTCGCATGATATTCGACAGTGAGCCGCGAGTCAGAAAAGCCACTGCCAAGTTCTTTGACGCCTGCGTGGACGACCTCATCGATGCCAAGGTTCAAGATGCCGGGGGCGCTGAGGCCGTGGAAGAAGTCCTTGGGGCCGCTGATGAAGACGATTTTGAGACACCCCGCTCAGAGTGGCTCAACATCAAGTCGTTGGCGGAGTTGCTTTCTGCCTATGACAAGGCCATTCAAGCCGAGCAGATGTCCGATGCAGGAGAGCTAATCACCGCCGCCGATGTCTTCCAATCAGTGGCGCCGCAGTCGAGGATCACGGTGGCCGCACAAGCGCTCTACGAGAAGGTCCCTGTCATCAAAGAGTGGGAGCTCCTCGCTGGCTACCTCCTGTACGATCACACCATCAGCGCCAAGTCAAAGTCCAAGGCGGCTTCTCGCAGTCCCGAGAACGTTCTTAAGAAGGCCGTCGCTCCGGACTCTGACGAGGAAGCAATCCTGCTTGAGGTCATGGCCGCTGCTATGGGCATGGCTCTGAGCCAGACCCACGAGGTCGACAAGAGCAAGAAGAGGGCTGGCCGGCATGAAGCAACCGACGCGCAAGAAGAGACGGCGCTCGAATTGGCCGCACTTATTCCCCGCCTGCTCAACAAGTTTGGCGCTCAACCTGCTACGGCCAAGATTGTGCTGCGCATGGAACATATCCTCAAGCCCGACGTCTTCCAGCAGCTTCGTCAGGACTCGTCTCGATACGAACAGCTTCTGGATGGGATCAGCACGCAATTCGACAAGCACAGCGACAAGGAGGTTCTTGCTGAGGCGACCGCGTCCCTGTCGCATGCCCGCCAGCATGATGATCTTGAAGAGCTCGTCGATGGCAAACTCTCAGTCCTCTGGGAGAACACCATGAACACGCTGCGCAACTTTGACCGGACTTGCGATCTGTCTGAGCGAGGGAGCCTCAACGAGGAGTACCTCCAGGATTTGACGGGCGTCATCGCTAAAATGAGCAGCCTCGCAAGTATCTCAGACTGCGTAGACATCATGGAGACCCCGGGGCGAACCTCCGACTCTGAGCTGCCGGCGATAGAGATTCTTGTCAACATGATCAACCGCGGCACCTTCACCGAGATCACGGACAGGATCGAGGAGCTGGAGGATGAGGTTGTGACTTACGGTATCAGGGCAGCCCAGTTCTACTTCATGTGGAAGCTGCGTGGGTTGGAGAAGCTGATCCGGACTGGGTCGGATGTTTCCGATGCCGAAATCACCCGGCTGCACAAGCTGCGAAAGATCTTCACGGACAACCTGATCAACACACTGTCCTCTCGTATGATCGTGGACGAAACAAGACTGCTAGCAACGGGCAGCCTGTGTGACACACACGTCCTTTTCGCCTCATTAAATACCTGGATCGCCTCTTCCGGACAGGAGGCCAAGTACAAGAAACTCAAGAAGCTGGTCGACGAGATCCCTACTGGCCTCATCCCCGAGCTGATCTCCATCTTCGACGGCACGGAACGCACCTACGCAAAGCGCGCGAAGAAGACACTCAACGAGCCCGCCGAAGACGAGGTCCCCGTCGATGACGAGCCGGATGATGACGAGCAGGACGACGACGACGAGAACCTGCCGAGGGAGCAGCAGTTTGTCAACGAGCTCAAGGCCGAGCATGCCCTGTGCGAGCTCACGGGCAAGTACGTCATGGCCATCGCGCGCAAGGTCCTGGACCACTCGGGCGACTATGACGGGCGTCTGCGCAAGAGGCTGCTCCGGAACCAATCCAAGCTGGGCAAGAACTACCACGAAGTCGTCGCGTACCTGGACCCTAGGAGGCGGGACGAGATACTGCGCAGGAAGGGGAAGGCGGCCAAGGCGGCCCCGAAGAAGGCGCCCGTGGCGGAGCAGCAGCCTGCTGCCCAGGACGGTCTTGTTATCGAGGGCGATGATATCGAGGACCCCTTTGATGATGACGAACCGGCGGAAGGCTCGCGGGAAGATCTGAGACGGAGGGAGCTGCTGATAGAGGATGATGAGGAAGAGGAGGAGGAGGAAGCAGAAAGACGGAAGTCTCCGAGTCCAGATGCGGACAGTGTGCTAGGGGACTGAAAGGGGAATTGTTGTTCATTGAGTCATCTCGGACAGCTGCCGAGGTGGTTGCCTCGAGCCAGCCTGGGTACGCGTGTAGGCTCAGGCGGACATGACGTTGTTTATGGTCAGATTTGGCGGCCGGCTCTGCCGTGCAGATTCATGGTGTCTGGCGTTCGAAGCGGGCACGACGTGTATCAGAGTTGCATTCACTTCGCACATGGAGAGACCGAATTGATGGATGAATGATATGTTTGTACATGCGCTAATGTCCCCGGGCCCTTCGCTGTCCATCAAGCATACCGTATCTTGACCCCGAACAGGCTGAACATGCGTTCCCAGCGCTTGCCTTCGCCTGCGTCTGCCTTTCGAGGGTTGGTCTCCGGGACCCTGATGCCATATTGCTGGATGCAACAACTGAACGGACAATTTGAGAATGTCATGATATCCGGGGCGGACCCTGTTGAATGAGCTTTGGGCTCTGGGTTAGGCTCATCGACGTCGGAGCTGTCCAAGGGCGGCCGGTCGTTCACCTTGGCCCGGGTGGCCTTTTGGTTACTGTTGGTCTGCTTGGCTTTCTTCGCCTTGTACTCCTCCAGCTCACCCCACAGGATGAACATCCTCTCCCGGAGATCGGCTAGTGTCTGTTGATCGCTCCTCAAATCACATGCGTCCAGGCTGGTGAGAAGCTGGGCATCGAAGTTGTCCACCATGACCCAGACCTCTTTCCTGGCAGTTCCCTTGGCCGGCTTCGTTGCTTCTTGAAGGCGGAGGGCGAAACGCCATTCCCAGACGAGGGATCCCTCGTCGCCACTCCCTTCCTCGTCCGAGTCACTGACGTCGCCATCGTCAGATAGCATCTCGTACTCGGATGCTTTCCGAGAAACAGCAAAGTCTTCCAACTTGGGCGGGTAGAAGTCAACTACCCGCACATTCGCGCGGTACTTCGCACAAGTGAACGGCAGCGGTATGTCCAGTGCTCCGTTCTCGCCCGCCGTGCTAAATACAGCTCTCTCGAGAATCTTGTCGATTGACGTTGGAGGTCTGTTCATGTTCTCGCACCTAACTTGGATAGATCTGTCAGCAAACCCCCACCGGGCCCGGTGCGCGGGAAACAAACCTTCGGTATTGAGTCCGAGTGCAGCCTCGCTGTTCTCTTTCTCTTGGGCCTTTTCGACCTGCAGTGCCTTTTTTGTTCGCTCTAGCTGTCTCCTCTGCTTGGCGTTAAGGGGTTTGCCCTCTGTTTGCCCTGCTGCTGCGCGTTTCTTGCCTTGAGCACCGGTGATATCCTTCATCTGTGTCTTTTGGGTCTTCTCGTAATCGCGTTTCCGGCGAAGGGCATCCTTGAAATGCGGGTTGCTGTTATCAGATACCTCATGCGGGTTCAAGACCTCGGCCTGCTTCTTTTTCATGAAGGAGCCGCGATCCTCCCGTAGAAAGCCCTCGAGGTTAGTCCCGCTTGAGCCGTATTTGATTTGAATATTGCGGAAGTACACCCATGAATTCACCCTCACACTGTCTCTGATCTGGGTGGCATGCGGCTCGTAGCATGTCATCTGCAAGCATCTTTTCCCGTATGGGCCGCAGAAACCGTCGCTGGATATAGGCGCCGCTTTTCGGAATTTGTTTGCGTATCCTAGAGGATCACCCGCATCGATCCCGACAGCTGATGACCCGTCATCTAGCTGTACGCCGTTCCACGTCCGATGGTAGAACGCAGCATTCTCGGTGTAGTCAGTCACCCAAATGGTTACTTTGTCGCCAAGATCATACGGATCCTTCACGACACAGGCGATGAAGTCGCAGAACTTGTCTTGCCTGATGTCCTTGAGCAAGCTGAACTTGCCCCCTGGGGGTTTCCGCAGCTGCTCGGTAACTTGCTTCTGAGCAGCAAGACTAAAATTCTGCCTGTCGGGCATTGCGCTTTTGTCAAGGTTCTGATACGCCCAGCAAACATACTCCTCTGCTTTGCAATTGACCTGGGCTTTATCGGCCGAAGTTGGGGGCTTCAGTGCAGAGGCGGCAGTTCCGGGATGTTTGGGAATTTTGCTGGCGTCGTATACGTGAATAGTAGTCTGCTTGTTCGTGAGCAGAGATACCGGCTCTGATTCAGACCGCTTCTGGACCTGGAGAAATCAGCTGGCAATCCTTTGTCAATAAGTTTGCAACACCATACCTTGATAGTCGTCAATACTATCACATCACCAATCTCAACTTCCGGCATGTTATGCTCTTCTCGAAAAATAACGAGTTCTATTTCCTCTCCGCTCTCTTCCGTAGAAGTATCAAAGAGCCGCATAGAGGACTTGTAGTCTACAAGCGTGTGAGGACTGCAAAGATACTGCCAAAGTATTTGAGCTTACCTGGGCCTCTTGTCGGTATCGGGCGGAGGTAGTCTTTGACCATGCCAATGACCTTGACCATATTCCCCTGGACCATTTGGTTCACTGATCTAATTGTCGAGAAGCCCTTAGGCAGGTCCATGACCTCGGCTTTCTCTTGGGCCATGCTGGCGGTGATTCGATGAAATTGAGGCGCAAATGGTGGGGGTCCGTCGCGACAGGAATGCGGATGGGCCCTGGGGTTGGTAGATTGCGCCTACATTTCATTGGGGCTTGATCATATCTGAGGCCGGGCACAAAAATGAAGGAGACTCTAGAGTCTTGACGATCCAGACCACCTCGCAGCAGTGATATTCGGTAGGCGTGGTACTCACTGGTGTGTGGTGACAATTTGTGGTAGGAGACCGGCGTGAGACGCGTTGAGTGGCAGGTGCAACGCGATCGTAGCTCCACATTACTCTCGCGGTACCACGTGTTTTAGAGGGTAGTCCACCCGCATCTTGTACGGCAATGATCAATGTCGCCTTGACATCAGCAATCTATCAAACTTATATCGTACCAGGCTCTTTGAATCGCTTGGGGATGTATGTGCGGGCAATCAAACTATCACCCTGCACTGGTATTTTGCTGGTTATTTCATTCTGTCACTGTCTCTGGGTCTAACAAGGGCGGCATATCACCCACCTTGAAAGTGCGGTGATATTTCTTTCAATATTGCGATTGCATATGTGGAGGCATTGCACTTCTCAAGGCAACGGTATTGGGTGTTGGACACCGCATGTTAGCTCGCATGTGTCTGTCTAACAGTTTTACAAAACACTACAAGCACTGTGGTGGTAAATCTGCAAGCCGTCCTGATAGAGAGCTATCTCGTCCTTAGTCTCTGCCACAGTGTGGTGACTGCATACCTTTCCTAATTTGTGCATGATCCCCTTAGACACATGAAAAGCACAGGCCACGCCGCTTTCAGACCAGTAGGCAAGTACCTTGCTCTTTTCTGTAGTGGCCTTCCCCACATTGCTGCTTGCTGCTACTTCCCCCTCCTCCCCCCAAGTCCCCTTCCTACCTCTCCCATCCCCTAATAAAATTCCCACGTCCAGGGCCCTTCCCTTCCTACATTCACCATACCCGCCCTTCTTCCATCTCAACTCCAAGCCAGGCGTACGCCGATCAAGAAGAGAATCTACCTTCGTGACCGAGATTCTCCATACGACTCAGAGCTGTTTATCTCTCTGACACATCACGCAACCGGTCTCGAACGCAGCGACTCGCTTCTCCACCATCCGACAACAATACACCTCTTTTCGACGCTCGGATCAGACCAACCGCAAAGATGGCTGATCGCTATATTCCTGAGCATCGCCGCACGAACTTCAAGGCGAAGAGCACTTTCAAGCCGGAGGAGCTCCGCCGTCGTCGCGAGGAGCAGCAGGTCGAGATTCGCAAGGCAAAGCGTGAGGAGAACCTCGCAAAGAGGAGAGGCCTTGCCACGGGCGCAGACCGGCCAGGCGCCTCGCTCGGTGCCGCTCCCGACAGCGACGATGATACCGCTCCCACTGAGTCTCAGGTACGTTTGTTTTCATCGCAGTTGCTTCCGCCCTGCGCGCAAGATTTTCGTTCATTTCCCACTCCCATTTCCCCCGTCAACCCCGCCAACCGCGCAACTTGGTATTTTGCTGCCGTTGCCAGGGGACAGCCCACTGCCCCACCTCAATCAGGGTCTTCACCATCCATGCCATGGTTCAATACCGACCTGTCGTCGTGCTGCTGTCAGCGGCTATGCGAATAGCTCGTTGCGATGCTTGCCACATGTCATATGTTTTCTGCGACTTTATTTCTTCTCGAAAGGCTCACATACTGACTTGCTACAGCTGAACGAGGACCTTCCTCAGATGGTCGAGGGCGTCTTTTCCGAGCAGATTGACCTCCAGATCCAAGCAACGACCAAGTTCCGGAAGCTTCTTTCCAAGGAGCGTAACCCTCCGATCGAGGAAGTCATCAAGACTGGTGTCGTCAGCCGTTTCGTCCAGTTCCTCCGCTCCCCGCACACCCTTGTCCAGTTCGAGGCTGCCTGGGCTCTGACCAATATCGCCTCTGGCTCCGCCTCGCAGACCCAGGTCGTCATCGAGGCCGGCGCTGTTCCCATCTTCGTCGAGCTGCTCGGCAGCCCTGAGCCTGATGTTCGTGAGCAGGCGGTTTGGGCGCTTGGCAACATTGCCGGCGACAGCCCCCACTGCCGCGACTACGTGCTGAGCTGCGGGGCTCTCAAGCCCCTCCTCACCCTTCTTGGTGACAGCCGGAAGCTCAGCATGCTCAGGAATGCTACGTGGACCCTTAGCAACTTCTGCCGTGGAAAGACCCCTCAGCCCGACTGGAACACGGTAAGCTTGCTATCTTCCCTTGCAACATCTTTCCAACCGAACTCGAATTCTAACGTGCTTCAGATCTCTCCTGCCCTTCCCGTGCTCTCCAAGCTGGTGTACTCCCTTGACGATGAGGTTCTCATTGATGCTTGCTGGGCCATCTCCTACCTTTCCGACGGATCCAACGACAAGATCCAGGCCGTCATCGAGGCTGGCATTCCCCGCCGCCTCGTGGAGCTGCTGATGCATGCCTCCACCTCGGTTCAGACACCTGCTCTCCGATCCGTCGGTAACATTGTCACTGGCGACGACATTCAGACCCAGGTCATCATCAACTGTGGAAGCTTGCCTTGCCTTCTGTCGCTGCTGAGCTCTAACAAGGACGGCATCCGCAAGGAGGCTTGCTGGACCATTTCCAACGTCACTGCTGGCAACTCAACCCAGATTCAGTGTGTCATTGACGCCAACATCATCCCGCCCCTGATCTACCTTCTCTCCAACGGCGATCTCAAGACGCGCAAGGAGGCCTGCTGGGCTATCAGCAATGCCACGAGCGGTGGTCTCCAGAAGCCTGAGCAGATTCGGTACCTGGTCCAGCAGGGCTGCATCAAGCCCCTCTGCGACTTGCTCGCCTGCCCCGACAACAAGATCATCCAGGTTGCCCTCGACGGCCTCGAGAACATTCTCAAGGTCGGCGATCTCGACAAGCAGGCCGCCGGCGACGGACCCGACTCGATCAACCGTTACGCGCTGTTCATCGAGGAGTGCGGCGGCATGGAGAAGATTCACGAGTGCCAGACGAACGCCAACGAAGAGATCTACATGAAGGCGTACAACATCATCGAGAAGTACTTCGCCGATGAGGAGGAGAACGCCGACGAGGGCATGGCCCAGGGCACCGGACCCAACGGCACCTTCGGCTTCGGTGGTGGCAACGCGGCTGCCCCTCCCCAAGGTGGTTTCAGCTTCGCCAACGGTGGAGACTCGATGGACATGTAATTCAGAGTCTGCATGCGGGCTTTCAAGTCAACGAAGACCAAAACACTCGCTGCTGCGCGTCTGACCTATGGAGCGCGCGGAAGATCATTCACCACATCCCCAATATGAACGCAACACGACACGACACAATCACCAGCCCCTGCTCTAGTTGACGTGGCATCGCCCATAGGGCGGTACAGCGCTGACGAAAGCTTCCCTTGTCCCAAACGCCCCCATGACCCATACCCCATACCCCTTGGCACACAACACCCCGCAACGGCGTTCATTGTTATGGTTTGATGGGGATGTATGAAACTTTATTTGACCCCAACAGTAGGGGATGCAAAGCACAGGCCCTTTGGTAGCTTCAAAGCTCCAGCCTGCTGATGAGATGGGAGAGAAGAAGCGTACGGGAGACGAAGTTACGCTACATGCAGGCCAGGCGTGGGACTGAACCCTTTCAGGCGACATTCGGCGGTACCACGAAGACCGGTATGACGTTATGAGCAGCCCCACGATCCGGCCAGAGGCTCGACAGCATGCGAAGCGAACCTCGCAAACTACACTGTCGTAGCAGCAGAAGATGAAAAGGAAGACCCGCGCGAAACTGACGGCTGCTAGTGCGCCTCGGCGCGTGGGAGGCGGAGGATGAATGAGCCTCGTGCTGAGATGATGGGACCATCCCAGCACCGTGACCAAGTGGCCACGGGCTCCTGCTTGTCTAGAGCAAAAACTGCCGAGACAGCCTTGCGTATTGAACAAGAATAATTCAAATTCCAGCGAAACAATCAGTGATGCTAGTGAATTTCACGGTAGTTGCGCTGCTAGTGACCAAGTGCTGCTTCATGGCAGCTCAGTTACCTCTGGCGTCCGTGCGGCTCATATGTGTTCTGCAGGGGCATCACGCTAGTGGCTTGCAATGGGAACCTCGAGGTTGTAGGTGGACCCCAGACGATCTGAAGTGAACCGCAACAACCTCCAAAGCGCAATCGTATTTTCATGTTGCTCCTTGTCTGCTCGACAACGCAGCCGCAATCGTAGCTACCACGTATCTGCTTAGCCTACAAGATATATCTCAACGGCGCTGCCCGACTCCCGTTGAACTTCTCGATGTAGCGCTCGTCCACCATCACGCATCGGATCCGAAGCCGACGAGACTACTGTCGCGATGGACGCCCCAGTTGCGAAAGGCGCTCAAAGAGTGGCGCTTGAGCAATGGGGAGGTCTCATAACCAAATGTCTTTCTGAGCGAGTCGAACCGGAGAAGTTCGAGTCATACGTGCCATTCGTGCACTTGAAGTACCCTCTGCCGCCGCTCGTCATTGCCGACCTCTTCCTCCGACCTCAATTGCGAAATCACGACTGCCTCGACCCTCGTATTCCGCGATACCTCCAGGTCCTGACGAACTTGCGTTATATTGATACCCCTTCGGTCTTGGCAGGACTATACAGATATTCGACGTCGCATGTGCAGTCGCGCAACGCGAGGAATGCGCCAGAAGGCGAGGACCAGAAGCCGCCCGAGATCACAAGATGGAGGAACTCTTATGGATCCGAGGAGGTGCTGTTCTACCGTCTGACAAAAGCTGTAGTGCAGGGCACAGGTATACAAGGTACCAAAGATGGACTTGAGACGGCGCAAGCGATCTCCAAGTGGATGACTTTGTTTACCGACGCCTCGACCGCCTTTACGGTTGACGCCATGGGAGACATGCAGGCGAACCAGGCCAGAGACGAAATGGAGTCTGCTCGGGCTGCATTCGTAGCACTTCTTCTTGCAGTTTGCGAGAGCCAAGCCGTGCTCAAAGCACTAAGTGGTCCCAATGCCAAAGGTATGCAGATTCAGATCTGATTTGCCTCTGTCTAGATACTAATGTCTGAGCAGCGACTCGAAGAGCCATGTCAGAGAGCCTGTCAGCCTTCGTGCCGACCATTATGCACGCTGCCGATCGCATTGCAAATCGACTCGACCTTTTCCGGACCAGCACGCTCGCCGGCTTTGAGCCGGTTGAGGAGAAGAAACAGGAGCCCAACACAGAGCTGGACAACCTCTTCGATGGCACCGTTAACCTGGAGCATTTTGTGATACCCGACATACCAATAGTCCCATCCAGAGCTGGCCTTTACATTCACCTGAACGCTGCGGTAGGTTCGCGAATGAGGTACTGGTCGAGGCTACGCTGACAGCACCGTAGCTCATCGGACGCCCGCTCGTAGACGACGTCGCTATACTCAGCTACTTGAATAATAGATACCAGGTTCGTGGCACTTTTTCGCAAACACCGGGCGGCGGCTGACTTGGACCAGGGCGACGTGCAGTCGGCCACGGTCGACCTGATATTGGCTTCTTTCGACGTCCTCGCCAATGCGGTTTTTCGCAACGAAGGAAAGAAAACTGCTCACCTCTTACGCTCATATCTCATGAACAAGTTGCCCCTTCTCATTGTCCATCTCAGCAAACAGATGTTCCCCCCTCTTACGCCACAATACTGCATCACAGATGCTCTCCGCAGGGTAGACACGAATACTTTCCCCACATTGTCATCCATATTCGATGATAGCAACGAGGGCAGAAGCAACAACTCTTTTACTGACTCTGTAAGAGAGGACTTCTGCTGGGCCTGCTGTCTCCATGGCCTTTTGCCAGCGGACAACATCAAGATCATACTCAATGAGACG
Organism: Furcasterigmium sp. R96-07A1; assembly: GCA_037042015.1. Classification (NCBI taxonomy): domain Eukaryota; kingdom Fungi; phylum Ascomycota; class Sordariomycetes; order Glomerellales; family Plectosphaerellaceae; genus Furcasterigmium; species Furcasterigmium sp. R96-07A1. The sequence goes on from JAXQJP010000001.1 coordinate 59,766, forward strand.
CCATACTCAAGCTTGCCCCCGCGCGGCAGATATATCAAGGAAAACCTGGTTACAGAATGCCTGACAAACACGGAGAGGATAGTATCGCTTGTTGAAGAGCTTGACAACATGGATGGCAACGTAGGCGCTACCTGCCAAGCGCTTGTAGAAGTAAGTTGATATCCCTCGGCTGACGGCGACCAAGTCTGACAAGTGTAGCTCCTGGGCCAATTCTGCCGTGACAAGGAGACAATGTCTCTCAAGACACTGTGTGGCCAGCTTTCGCGGAAACCCCTTTCTTTGGATGTCTTGCTGCTGTTCGAGAAGCCGTCCACAATCCTTCACCCCTTGTGCGAGCTTCTTGACAACTGGAAGTACGAAGAAGACCAGGGTGAGTACCAGCCGGTTTATGAGGAGTTTGGCTCCGTGCTGCTGCTTCTTCTCGCTCTGGCGTATCGATACAACCTCGGGCCTTCAGATGTCGGTGTAAAGTCGCCCGATTCTTTCGTGGCCAAACTACTGGTCTTGAGCCACCAGAGCCGGCCTGCCGACGATCTCTCCGAGCAAGAGAAGGGCCAGCTGGACGGCTGGATTCGTGGGCTTTTCGACCAAGAGGCTGGGGGGCTTACAGATGATCTCATCTCTTCCTGCCCTCCTCAGGAGTTCTACCTCCTGGTGCCGACTTTATTCCAGAACATTGTCATCGCAGTGGGAACGGGTAACCTGTCCGAGGAAAGCCTTAAAGGGGGCGTCGAATGTAAGTCGGGTCTCTGGCAAGCACTATTTGAGCGATGCTGACCGATTTTAGACCTCGTGGATACCTTCTTGCTCCCGTCACTGGTGCCGGCGATAACATACCTCGCCAACCTTCTCTGGGTCGACCGACAGCACCAAAAGGCCATCTTGCGGATCTTGCACTTTGTTGTCAACCCCAGTGCCATATCCTCAGACGCATCAGCCATGCTCTCGTCCGTCCTGAACATCGTGGCCAAGCCCTTGGAGCACTCCTTGCGAGCCTACCAGCGTCAAGATCCTAAGAGCCAGGAGGTTGAGCCCCTTCTTCGTACCCTGAAGGATAGCATCCCGCTCTCACGGCGGACTGGAGGCGCAGACCAGAACGAGCTTGAGAACTGGTCTAACACGCCCAATGGCGGCTTGACGACGGCTCTTCGCCACACGATCCATGGCTTCGTGCAGTGGGGACTACAGGCCGGCATTAATGTAACGCCCACCTCATACACCCACCGCCAGATCCTGGCCGCGCTGCGGATGCTCGGGGCCAAGCGCGTCCTCCATCTCATCTACGAAGAGGTCCGGCAGCAGTCCGAGGCGGGCAACAGCAGCATTGCCTACGACATCGCCATTGCATTGATATGCGCAGCGGACGTGACCAACAGCCCGCAGGTGCAGGCGGTCAACTTTATGGACGAGCCAAGTAGCGTGCCCGTGCCCACACAACGCAGGCTATCACTACGCGACGTGCTGAGGTCCGAGGCAGAGGACTGCCGTAAACTGCAGAAGACGGATATGGCGCAAGCAGAGCTGGTGGTGAGGCTGCACAGGAGGGTCGAGGGGCAGATGGTGATCTCACAGCCAGCAGAGACGTTGCAGGCCGGAACGATCCTTCAAGACGATATGGCGCTCGGGCTAGATGGGGGCGCTGCGTCGCTGGACAGCGTCATGGCGGCGGCCGCGGCGGTGGGCGATACGCAGAACGGCGGCATGGTTGTGGACAATGTATCCCTGGATATGGGCATGGGCGGCATGGGCGGCGATCTGGGACTGGACACGGGCGGCGCTGGTGTTTCCTTGGATATGGGGGAGGACATGTTCAGTGGGCTCTCAGCGGGGGGAGATTTCGACTGGGACAGTATGGACCTGAGTTAGGATGTCTGGAGAGGAGAAGATTATCAAGTTACCAGGCCGCCGTTACTGGGCCATGGCCCCCGGTGTATGTTAATGACCTGAAGTTACTTTTATGACTCTAGACCAACTACACGTGAGTAGGCATGCCATCCAGTGACCACCACTTGCTTGCCTGCATCGCGGCCAGAAAGCCGGGACTCTACGCGTCTGCCAGCCACCCCAACGGGAATTCGGAGTCTCGGCATCTGCGACACACCGGGCCGGGGGCGGTTAGGTAACGGACTATGCGCACAGAGGTTATTGGAGCGCGAGGAGACGGGTGGGGATGGGGTGGGATGGACGATGGGATGGGCCCGGAGCTTCGCAAGAGTTGAGGCTGGGCCACCCGGGAAGACAGCAAACAGGTGACAAGAGTTCGGACGATGTCGAAACCGCCCCCCACGGGTGACTTCATCTGCTCCTTCGGGCATACTCTGCGAAAGAGTCGCCAAGTCGTTCCCAGAGACTGCTAGACGCCTACAGCGTCAGCCAAGATGATCCTGCCCATCCTCGGGCAGCACGAACGGACGTTTCGCCGGGCTTCAGGGCGGCCCTCGAGTCAATTGAGGAGTACCGGGGTCTCGTCCGTCTTGCTGACCTGTTCTGGGGCTCCAAAGCTGAGGAGTTGGCGGGCGGCCTGGAGACCCCGGATGTACCAGTTACAGGGCCATTGGCCGGATAATAAGTATTTGCTCCATCGAGTATCCCGTGGGACGCGGTCCCGGTTCAGACTCCACAGGAGGTCCACGGGCAATCAGCGGTGACGGTGGTCAAGGCCTCGTCACGAGGAGGCTGGACGGAATGCTCGGAGCAGTTGGAGGTCGGTCAGGGAGGCTTACGCATTGTCTGTCCTGGAGCATCGTTCATGCCAGAGTCCAGATGGATAGTGGTTTCAGTGTATTACCTAGTAGGGCTGAATGGATAGGCACATCGGGGTTAATCAAGGAGCATCGAATGTGGCGATCCGAGGCTCAGGGCGGGCAGCAGTGACACAACCACATGTGGCCGAGGTCGGGATCAGAATCCCGTGGTCTCCAGTGCCCTGGATGGGACGTCAGAAGGGGCAGGGCGAAGCGCTGAGGTGCGAGATTGGGGTAGTAAATCCAGGGCAGCCAGGGCTGTTGGGGCTCTTTATTAGGCGCTGCGAGCGCTGAGGTGCCGGCCCCTGAGGTGTGACGGGTGCCCCGAGGGACGCAGGTGGGATGAGAGCCGTGCCTGGTGCCATGCACTAACCCCTCCTGGGTCAAGCCACTACGCCAATTAGGCGAGAAAAACCAATGGCCAGGGGTGGCGGCGCTCCTGCTTCTCGAACAAAAAAACTTGTCCGAGCTCGTGCTGCGTCCCCGTGGGTGGTCACTGATCCCGAGAACCTGTCATCCTGTGCCTCGCTCGTCCCGCAACAGAAAAAAAAAGTAACGGCCGCCACTGGAGACATGCCATTTGACTCACGTCAAGCCTGCTCCCTTTTCGTGACCCAGTCCTTCACCCCATAGCTAGACGCTTCCTCCTACCTAGAGTCTTTTTCTTCTCTTTGCATTGTGTTGTCCTCCACGATAGATATTATCTCCCTCGCTGTTCGACCATTGAACAAACCCTTGGCGCAAGACAGCCTGGTTTATTACCCACCCACCGGTGAACCCGCCGAGTTCCGACCTCTTACGAACGCTAGGAACAACCAGGGCCCCCCACCGGTCTCGCTCCAAGCTGTTCACTTCGCGCTCTCTACCTGACCACAAGTCAAGACGGTTCAGCTTCACTGCTCCCTTCCACTCGACATATACCTTGCCGATCGCAGATCTCGCGCGCGCCGTGCCTCTGCTGCCTCTACGGACAGACAATTTCGGCCCCAGTCGCGTCCCTCGAGCTACGGCACTCGACCTCTTGTTTCCTGCGCGTCAGAGCAATAGAGGTGACGCTCGCCTCGTCCATCACACCTGCCCACCATGAGTAAGGTGACAGCTGTCAAGGAGGCCGTCAAGGAGAGCCTCGTCGGCGTCGAGGAACCCTCCCAGCTCTCCGCCCATACCAAGTCCAGGTTCACCAACAACGCCGTCAAAGATGCCGAGACCGGCGAGCTGTTCATGGGAGCCGACGAGTTCATCAAGGCTGTCGCGCCCACAGAAGAAGACTACGTAGGTGCCCACTCCTCCTCCCTCGGACGGGAGCTTTCCCGCATAAATTACGAAGCTGACCCTGGCTTCTCTCTACTACAGCACAAGATCAAGCGTGAGCAGTATGGTATCCTCTTCCGCGTGGCCGATCGCAAGGGTGCAGGCCGCATTGGTCTTTCCGAATGGGCTGCTTTCGAGAACCTCCTCATGAAGCCTGACGCCGAGTACGAGATCGCATTTCGCCTCTTCGACGTCGATGGCACCGGTAGTGTTCGGTATGAGGACTTCCGACAGCTGTATGAGCTCAACAAGGGCTCGACCAGCATCCCCTTCGACTGGGAGTGCGAGTGGGCCAAGCTGTACATCGGCCACAAGAAGAAGAGGCACCACATGGACTACCCCCAGTTCTCGCAGATGCTCCGCGGTCTGCAAGGCGAGCGCATTCGCCAGGCCTTCCAGCTCTTCGACAAGGACGGCGATGGCTTCATCGACCCCGAGGAGTTTGAGCGCATCATCCTCGAGACCTCCAAGCACAAGCTCTCCGACCATCTCCTCGAGAACCTCAGCTCCCTCTGCAACATCACAACCAGCAGCAAGGTTTCGTACGCCAACGTCCGCGCCTTCCAGAACATGATCAAGGAGATGGACCTCGTCGAGCTCATCGTGCGCCGCGCTTGCGCCAAGAGCACCGACGGCAAGATCACGCGTGCCGAGTTCCTCAACCAGGCCGCCAAGATCACCCGCTTCTCCCTGTTCACGCCCATGGAGGCCGACATCCTCTTCCACTTTGCCAGCCTCAACGAGCCCTCCGGTCGCCTCGGTCTGTCCGACTTCGCCAAGGTTCTCGACCCCTCCTGGAGGAATCCTTTCCACGACACGGACGAAGCCGCCAGGCCCCTGGAGCCGAAGTCGGCTTCCAAGGCCGCCCTGCAGCAGACCCTGATGTCGTCGTACAACTTCATGCTGGGTAGCTTGGCTGGCGCTTTCGGTGCTTTCATGGTGTATCCTATCGATCTCGTCAAGACCCGTCTTCAGAACCAGAGGAGCGCCAGGCCCGGAGAGCGCTTGTATAAGAACTCGTTGGATTGCTTCCAGAAGGTCTGGCGCAACGAAGGTCTCCGTGGCCTCTACTCGGGCGTTCTGCCTCAGCTCGTCGGTGTCGCTCCGGAAAAGGCCATCAAGCTGACAGTCAACGATCTCGTCCGGAGGCAATTCACGGACAAGACGTCTGGTGGAATCACACTCGGCGCCGAGATTTTCGCCGGTGGTATGGCTGGTGCCTGCCAAGTTGTAAGTTGGTCCTGAATACCTGGAGATGGAATCAATGCTGACAAGACACTACTTTTGTAGGTGTTTACCAATCCTCTTGAGATCGTCAAGATTCGCCTTCAGGTGCAGGGAGAAGTGGCCAAGACGGTCGAGTCCGCCCCGAAGCGATCAGCAATGTGGATTGTCCGCAACCTTGGTCTCGTCGGCCTGTACAAGGGCGCCTCTGCTTGCCTGCTGCGAGACGTGCCCTTCTCCGCCATTTATTTCCCGACGTACAGCCACCTGAAGAAGGACCTCTTCGGAGAGTCGCCCACCAAGAAGCTGGGCGTGCTCCAGCTGCTGACGGCGGGTGCTATTGCGGGTATGCCCGCCGCTTACCTGACGACGCCTTGCGACGTGATCAAGACCCGTCTCCAGGTCGAGGCCCGCAAGGGAGAGGCGACCTACACAGGCCTGCGCCACGCGGCGACGACCATCATGAAGGAGGAGGGCTTCACGGCGTTCTTCAAGGGCGGACCGGCACGTATCATGCGCTCGTCGCCGCAGTTCGGCTTCACGCTCGCGGCGTACGAGGTGCTGCAGACCATCCTGCCCTACCCGGGCACCAAGCCCGAGACGTCCAAGATCGCGACGGGCGTTGCCGACGCGGTGTCGTCGCTCAAGGACAAGCTGGACTCGAGCCCCTTCGCCCGGAGCCGCAACGCCCTCAAGATCATCCTCGACATCGACGAGGACTTTGGCAAGGTCAAGGTGCCGAACGAGAAGACGTGGAAGACGCTGCCTGCTTTTATGCAGGCGGGACCTAACGGCGACAACAAGGCTTAAGAGGTCACCCCGTCGGCACGCAGTCGGGTTGAGAGGTGACCGGGCCACCGGAACTAAAAGTGGTCGCCGAGATGGGTTGCACGGAGTGGAGATATCTCCGAGCCTGGGCATCTTGGGAGCACTTTCAGCATTGACTTCCCTATCGTCAATCGGAGGGGAGGTTTTGGATTGCTTACTACCTTGAATTCTTGCATGGCGGCACATCATGTCCGCAAAAAGAACGGCACGCTGATTTCGTGTGCCGACTGCATTGGCATGGTCTCTCTTGACACGGCAAGGCATATAGAAGATGGGTGGAGAGCGATTGCTTCAAGCTGGGAAGAGGAAGAATTCCTCGCAAGGATACAGTCTGTTCTCTGGCTCGGGTTGTCAGTTGTTGCGGAGGGGAGAGAGTTTTGTGTTTCTCCGCATATGGAATGATGGGTGATTCTTCCGGTCTGAGGGGTTGCAGGGGCCGACGCTTTTGCGGAGAATCAGTGACCCGCGCGTGCATCCGCGTAGGTCCGGTGATCTATCTGGCCCGGGCCTCTCGCACGCCCCGGAAGATCTTTGCTGGCGTTTCGGGGAACACTGGCACATTGCGAATAGTCGAGATGCATACTGAATTCTTTTTGTTGAACATTTTATTATTCCGATTGCGTGCGGTGCCCTGGTTCCGCATCCATATTCGACGTGAATGCAGCGAGCAGAGATCGCTTTCGGTGACGTGGGACTGATACGTCTACTTAGGAGACATGACCCCAATATCAGGTGGCCATGGACAAAAGGGCGATGGTATTGGATATAGTGCAAAACCTACCGAACTTTGGGGTTTATGGTATGCCAGTACTAGTACCAGCTTGCCAGGTCGGGTCTCAGTCAGCTTGCCCCTCCCCTAGCTTGCAGTGACTTGTCCCCGGCGCCCTCGATTAATGGTTCATTCTCGTCAAGCCCGCCCAGATAGAAACCTAGCCAGCAAGTCACTGACTAACATTTGTTCGGGTATGGCATTGTTCTGCTTGGTGTCGTCAATCGAATGCGGGGAAACGCTAATTTCCCCATGACCGATCATGATGATGATATCAAATACCACTGTTCTCGTCTGTTTCTCTCGCATGAGGTGAGATTCTTCCAACAAGGTTTGACGACTCTTGGCCGGCGAAATAAGCTCCTGACATTGCTCGTCAGTACGGAAACGTTTCATCCTGCATCAAGGCAAGGAAAGAAGTCACCAAGGGTAGGGGCTGCTTCGAGTCAAGACTAAGAGAAGCCTGATGAACGCGGCCGTTGTCATTGGTAGATCTGATGAGATGGTGTCGTCTCCGAACAGTCTTATCGATCTCCTCGACTCAGTGATAATCGCCTTCTTCGCACTTGATGAAACCACAGACCTCAACACTCATTTCACTTGCCCTTCATCCCATCGGAAATGAGATACTCATCGTGACTTTGTAAGGTCAAGTATGGGTCAACATGGCAGCTTCATTATCACCCCTGCCGGTCTCACAGTCGCCGTTCCTGGATCTCTTGCCACTGGAGCTGCGACTGGAGATCTACGCTTATTTACTCGTCCATCCCCAGGGCCAACCCACAGCCACACCGTCAGGACGGCCTAAGAAGAGCGGGAAAGAGAAGGAGCTTCATCCGGCAATACTACTGGTCAATCGACAGATCAATGCCGAGGGCACTCCGGTCCTGTACGGCAAGAACACGTTCCTCGCGCACCCAACAATGCTCTCCGGCTTTCCTCGATTGCGAGCGGACTTCGCCCCGGTGAAGGAGACGGCAGTACTCCCGCGTATACGCCGGTTCCATGTCAGACTGCGATTAGACTGCGACGTGGGCGTCGAGAGAGACGCGGTCACGAAAGCTTTTAGTGGGGTGGAGGAGCTTGTAGTCGATGTGTGGCAGACGGTATTCTGGGGCGCCGACCACGAAGCTTTGCGGGTGTTCGAGGGAGTGAGGGGTGTACGACGGGTCAGCATTACAGGGAGCACAACGGGTTTCAACGAGTACGCCAGGTGGTTAGAAAAGGCGATGGGCAGTCCGATGGTTCGTGACTGTTTGGGTAGTGGTGATGGCGAGGCGTCCCATATGGGATGAACTCCCGTCAGATAGTACTAGTATGTCAGCAGTCTGCTTCCCTCATCTCACAATTTAATGCAGTTAAAGCCAAAAGATCATATACTCGTGTAACTGTCAGCCACAGCCGTACTAATTATTTCCACTCTCGCGTTGAATGGCGCCAATGTCGCCTACCTGGGAGGGTCGGGATAACCGAATGCCCTTACCTCACGCCCGTAGTAAGCACCAGGTGGGGCTAGGCCCGGCGCGGTCCCTGCAGAAGACCACCGGAGCCTGCGAGGGTCCTGTCGGTCCCCTGACCCCCATCACACCCGAGCTACAGCCAGAATCGATCGGTGCGACGGGGGTCTTGCGACATCATCCACAGCCCCGCCGCCTAATTCCGACCTCGCGCCTTCTCCTCCGTTTTGCGCCTCGACGTCCTCGACACACGCAAGCACCAGGACGCTTCGGGAAACCTTCACGATGACTGTGGGAGACGGCTTTCTCAACCTGCTGTCTGGCCTTTTTGGCTGGATCTACTTCCTGTGCTGGTCAGCCTCGTTCTACCCTCAGTCGATCCTCAACTATCAGAGAAAGTCGACCTCGGGCACGACGATCGATTTCCCGCTGATCAACTGCTTGGGTACGTGATTCAGTATGCTTCACACATGGACAATGAGCTCACCGTTTGTACCTGCAGGTTTCGCCGCGTATTTCGCCTCCAACGCCGCCCTGTACTATTCGCCCCTGGTCCGCGAGCAATATGCCGCGCGCCATCACGGGCTGATCCCGACTGTCGCGTTCAATGACCTTGTATTCGCCCTGCACGGCTTCATCCTCTCCGTCATCACTACGAGCCAGTATTTCCCTCAGGTCTGGGGCTTTGCGCCGAACCCTGGGAACCGCCCCAGCCGTTTCATCTTGGGAATTGGCTTCGGCTGCGTCGTGGGCGTCATCTCCGTGGCTTTCGTCGTCGCGTCGGCTTCTGGCAATGGCGACCCGGCCATCGAATGGTGTGCCCTCGATGTGGTGTATGCCGTGTCTTACGTCAAGCTCGTCGTGACACTCGTCAAGTACACGCCGCAGGTCGTCACCAACTACCGCAACAAGTCGACCAAGGGGTGGAGCATCTGGCAGATCCTGCTCGATTTCGCCGGCGGCCTGCTGTCCTGTGCGCAGCAGGCCATCGACTCGTATTTGCAGCGCGACTGGTCTGGTATTACCGGCAACCCGGTCAAGTTCGCCCTGGGGAATGTGTCCATGGTGTACGATCTCGTGTTCATGACGCAGCACTACGTCCTGTACAGGCACCCCGACGCCAAAGCGGGAGAGAGGGACTCGCTGCTTGGTACAGACGAGGAACATCAGAGATTAGACTAGAGGGCAATCCTGCTTATAGGGTCCTAGGTAGCGTAACTTCATCCCCGTTCCACGTTAGGGCTCTTCCTTCTTTCTGATTTGGAGACGCCACTCACGCTTCTGGTCCATCAAGGTTGTAAGGTACAAATTGCAAGTCCCGTGTACCGTCCGGCAGGTCAACGACGCACTTGAGGCGCCTTGAGCGTTAGCTTCCTCGCTACATCAGCCATTCGTGGGCGGGAAGCACCTAGGGAGGGAGCTTGACGAGGTGACGCCAAACACGAACGAAGCTCTCTCAGCAGCGTGTTCTACTCTATCAGTCCATCCGGATACCATGCGGTTGAGCATCAGGCACTGCAGCTCGTCCAGCGTTTTTATTGGAATCCCTCCACGTCTACATATCACAACATGCTTTCCCCGTCGGCCCACGGCATGATCTCCCAGACGCGCTCACCGGCCATATCTGCCTAGTGCAACGCTGTCAGCTTAACGGGGTGAATTCCCAAGGGTTGTGGCGTCACCTCTCCCGAGTACCACCCCACAGAGGGTGCTTGAAGGCAGCCAAAACTCTCCACGACTACAGGCCAACGGAGGTGGCCCCGATGTGTGGCTTCAACATCAAATCGTCTCCAGTGGAGTCCAGGGCACGACTTGTAGATCGTGATTGGGCATCTTCGAGGAAGCTTTATGCTTCGGTGACTCAACCACGGCCCGGAGGAATTAGAGCGGCCCCGGTAAGAGGTTATGTCAGATTTCCATCCGCGGAGGTGCCGTGACATGGTACGAGGCAGGAGCTCCCGCCGGTTGTAGGGCTAGGCTAAGACGCGCTGCTAAGGTAATTGCTAAATGCTAACTGCATGAGGTGGAAGAGATCATCGTCGATCGCGGAGATTCTAGCTTAAGGTACCTTAAGCAACATCAAGATCGATCCCGCCAGACTCGGATAGGGTACTAGGGGGGTTTTGTCGTGGACTAAGGTGTGGAAGGAGCACCTTCTCGATAGATGTGCCTTTCACTGGCAGGTGGTCACAATCTAGGTAGCAGCTTCCAGGCCGGCATGAAAATGTCAGGCTGGCATGGCGATACAAAACCAGCTCCTCGCCCACCTTCTTTCTTGCATTCTGCACCTCACAAGAAACGCTGCCTACCTTGCTCAATGCACCTGAACAGACCCTTGACCTTCTGGTACTGAACCAATCCCAATATTTACTCGTTCATTGTCTGAGAGAAAGACAGACACAGTCCGTGGCCATAGTCTGGTCAGCCAACCCATCCCCCCTTGTTATCTTCAGGAAGACCCCTTTCATTACCATGCCTTGCTGCATCACCCTCCTCCACTACGGCTGCGGTCACAAGCTGCTCTGGAAGACACACTGCTCGCACGGCTGCAGCATCAATGAGCTCTGCCCACAAGAGAAGCAGGAAATCCTCGCCTCCATCGTCCACAAGTGGCAGTGTGAAGAGTGCCATACTCGGACATTCCAGGACGAAGACGCTGCCCGCGCGGACATGCTGATCTCCCAGGAGAACCTCATCATCTCCTCGGGCAAGAGCGAGGCGCAGATCAACGACGAGCTTCTGGCTCTCCGTTCCCGCGAGAACTGGCTCGACAACCGCTACGAGCACCGCCGCGTCGAGCAGGTCGAGGAGATCCAGTGGGCGGCCGATTTTGCCGAGGAGTACGGCAAGGCTGTCTGGAAGATCAGGTACGGCCAAACCAAGGCCGCTCGCGCCGGCAAGGGGCGCAAAGAGTACCTACTGAGCCTCAAGAAGTGGGACATCACCGTCAGGCTTGATGTGAGCCGAGATCCGCCCGTGCTGGAGACCGCCCATGGCGCGGAGAATGGCCTGCCAGCGGCTGGTGCTTCGCCCGACTTGAGCCTCGAGACTCTCAGCATGGATCCGAACAGGATTCGCGAAGTTCTCCAGCGACCCTTCCTCATTAACACAAAAGCGCCCCCCGCCCCGGCTGGATGTATCGCCTCTGTCGCCTAGTCGGCACCGAGCAGCAATCCTGTCGAGTCCCTACAACACCAACCCTCACAGCACTAATGCTCACAACACCATCAATGCACACAACCTTGATTGTTTCCGTTTATATGGTTTTTGATCAATTGTATGCAACGCCGCCTGCAACCCCTTTCCCTATTCGCCAAGTATATGCAGTCAGAAGGGGGCCAACCAGCCCACACTACACCGGAGGACCCACGAGGTAAGCCAAGCTCCAACACCAGGCGGTGATGATAATATTAACATGATAATACAGGTCTATCCGTGATCTGTTACTCCCTCGAGTCCCTTGGGTGCGAGTTATGAGGAAGATCCGAATATGGACAAGGCGCCCTCAGACTGCCCCGTTCATCGTCAACTCGGGAAAGAACCTGGACAGCTTATGTGGATGGCCGATTCCCTGACCCTGCTGCTCAGGAAAGTCGGTGTCACTGTCTTCGTTGGTGGGCGGCTGAGATGTTGGGACAGCACCTACAAGCTGATCCGGTGAGCCCAGGGACTTTCTCTTGACCTTGATGTTGCGCCGGGCTGGCTGGCGCGACGTGGAGCTCTGGCCGCTGGAGAGGGTCGTGACTGACCGAGCATCTGGTGGCGTTAATGACTCCTGGAGCCCGCTTTGGGGGCGACTCTTGGTCGAGCCAGCGGCAGTCTGGTCAGGGGTCCGGGTATGTGGAACGCCAAACGGGATAGTGGTCCCCATTACCCTCTTCTGAAGGTCAGGAGTTGCAAGCCCGGTGGCGGCAAGCCCAGGCGCCGGGCCAGGCGTCAGTGGTCCCGCTGTCTTCTCGTTGGCAGCGAGACCCTTTGCCTGTACGAAGGCGCTTGATCTGACATGATACGGCGACCGGTCATAGAACTGGTCGATAATGGGGTGGACCATGACTGTCTGGTTATGAATGGTCAGGATGGAGTTTGTAGGAACATTGACCCAATTCTCTTTCAAGATGTTAGCGCAAATCTAGATGATTCCTCGGGCGTGACCTTACCCCTCTCGAATGTCAGCGGCTCACTCGCCACGAGCACAATGTCAGCACCCTTGTCGCGACGCTCCATTTGGTATGCGCTGTTGGTGGGAGAGATCTTGCGCTTCTCCCACTCGGTACCGGAAGAGTAGTATAGACTGGCCGCCTCGTCCGTGGAGCTACTGATGTATCGCGTGCAGATGATGCTGTGACCATCGCTGACGGCAAAGTTGAGCAAGCTTCTCGTGTCGACATTCTCGGACTCCTTGACGCTTTCGGGGATATCATCGATGAGTTCGTTAATGAGAGCGATGGTCTTGAGGAGAGCCTTGCGCAGCACGGTCGGTCCAAAGCCCTCTTCGGGTTGCGAGCTGGGATCGTGGCCCATCCTCTCGAGTGTGTCGAGGAAGAGGGCAAACGCCCACTCACTATCGGTGCCGCCACAAACGCCGAGATACCACTTGTCGGCGAGCCTCTCGGCCAGCCGCCTCTTGATGAACTTCCACCCACCCAGTCCGCCATTGTGCATCCACATCAGGCTGCCATGGCAGAAGGGGTGGCAGTTGTCTTCGCTCAGGGAGCCTTCTGTCGTCGCGCGGACGTGGGCGAATATGAGGCGGGAGGCCGTCTTGGAGGCGATGCGCTGGAGGTTGGTGCAGTTCCAGGCGGGGATCGTCGAGGTGAAGAGGCAGGGGGCTTGGCCGAGCTTCGGGTCTGTGTAGAAGCCGATGCCGAAGCCGTCGGCGTTGTTCTGGCCGCGACGGGTATCCTGGAGGTGTGGCGCGCGCGTTAGCCTGCGGGAACCGGAAGGAGGGCAGCGGGATAACATACGAGCCGCAGGCGAGAGTCAAAGGACTGCTTGAGAATCGAATGTGTAGGGTCGAGGATCAGCTTCGAAAGGAGGATCTCGTCACTCCCACGATAGACCTGCGCTGTGTCAACAGAGTGTCCTAGATTACACGCAGGATAGGTGCGCCCTACCAGGAATCGGCACATCGGGTCGTCGGGTGTGTATGGAATCTCGGTGTAGAGGGCAGAGTCGACGCAGAGTATTGCTGGCGTCGTGTATGCAAGTCTCCCTGAAGCTTCGAGAGGATCCAATATCAAGCTAAGGGCGAGTCAAAGGAATCGGCTAGGATGGACAGGCTGCCTATGATGGATCAAGTAGACTTTTGTTCTCTATCGGCACCGACGCGATATTGGTGGGAGGGAGAGGTATGTTGGGCAATGTTGTTCGTCGATGTAGGGAACGGTCATTTAGATGTCGGATGACTAGGGAGCTATGGCGCAATCAGGAGAGAAATGCGTGGCAATGAAGGGCCGAGATGGAGCGCGGAGGCTGGGCTGAAAGAGAAATGAAGAAAGAGGATAGCCAGCCGGTCCGTTTGGGGTGACTCGGTCTCGAATGTTCCGCCTCGGGAAGAAGCAAAGCTGGCGGACGTGTAAGAGGCGAGGACGTGAGTCAATTGGTACGACGAGGCGCGCTCGATACAGATCCAGCTGCGATGGACAGGGGTTCTCGTGCGTGTCTTCGCCTCCTGCTGAACTGGCTGACCATGTGACTAGCCACTTTCTATCTTGGTTTCTTTTGCTGGCGACACGCGAGCATCCAGAGCCCCGGGGATGTTGGAGGAATCGAGAGTGTCGAAGGCGCGATGCTTTGTCTCAGAGCATTCGCACTCCGTTGTTCGGCATTGGCGCAGGCCACGAGGGCCGTTTGATCCAAGGGTCTGGGGCTATGACGACAGCGATAAGCATTTAGGCAGGGTCTCGGGGCTTGAGGGGGCCCGATAGCAATTTATGGGGTCTGGCGGTGTCGGGAGGGAGTTCATTTCAAGGCGTCAATGCACGCTTCAGTGGCAGGGCCCATGTCATTTCTGAGGTGCCGTAAGGTAACGGCGCCACACTGGGCCCATCAGCTAAACATCCAGCAAGGAACGCTGTTTCAACATCGCGACAGAACACCGTTGACTCTACCAAACCCCACGCCATCCGCTCTCTTGACTGCGTCTGCATGCTGGTCTCCCACGCGGACTTTCGGTTGCATGCGCAATCCTCATCAACGCCACCATGAGCGGCAGACTCCTCGCCATGGGGCTGTCGTCCGCGACGCGACGCGGTAGCTCTCAGACAGTCCGACAGTATCACCGACTTTCTTCTGGCGGCCTTCTCCGGGCAGATGCTGCTATTCGGGCCACGCAGAGACGCATCTGGTTTTCCGGCAACTCGTTCCATAACGCCGTCATTGCCCGCAATGCCTCCTTTGCCCGCTTCTTGCCCAAGCTGGTGGTCAAGTTTGTCCGCATACCTGCAATGTTCGGCGGTCTCGCCGTCGGCACTCTAGCATGGGTACAATACCAAGCCAACCGTGAGTGCGAAAAGACATGAAATTGTACATGAGGAGGTGGCATTCTGACAGGTGATTCAGAACTGAGCACGAGTGCGATGGATCTATTCAACAAGACCGCCGACGGTGTATCTGGTACTGCCTCGACCTTATGGGTCAGTGCTGCCGACATTGCGAATCAGACACGACAAGGATGGGAGAACACCAAAGATCAATTCGAGACGCCGGAGTGGTTACAGAAAGTTCTACGCATCCATGAGGATGTAGGCACCGGCGGCGGTGACGGCAATGGCCCCGGTGGGGAGCCACCACGCCAGAGTCGCGCCGGCACTGCAGCTGTCGTCGGTGCATCCACTGCCGCCTACGGATACGATCAGTCCTCGGAAGATGATCCTCGAGAGGATGGCGAGGTAGCCAAGGATGACCAGATGATGCTTCTGACCAAGAAGATGATCGAGATTCGGAACATGCTCCAGAGGGTTGGCCAATCCAGTACCTTGACGCTCCCCTCCATCGTCGTCATCGGTTCTCAGTCTTCGGGGAAGAGCTCGGTTCTCGAGGCCCTTGTGGGACACGAGTTCTTGCCCAAGGGCTCCAACATGGTCACTCGGCGGCCGATTGAGCTGACTTTGGTCAACACTCCTGAATCTGATGCTGAGTATGGCGAGTTCCCCGACCTCGGCCTGCGGCGCATCACCGACTTCTCTTCTATTCAGAGGACACTTACTGAGCTCAACATGGCCGTTCCGGACTCGGAAGCTGTGTCCGATGACCCTATTCACCTTACCGTATACTCCCCTCATGTCCCAGATCTGTCTCTGATCGATCTGCCGGGTTATATCCAAGTCGTGGGCCAAAATCAGCCCCTTGCACTCAAACAGAAGATCGCCGAGCTGTGCGACAAGTACATTCAGCCGCCGAACGTCATCCTAGCCATCTCCGCTGCAGATGTGGATCTGGCCAACTCGGCAGCTCTGCGTGCCAGCCGTAGGGTCGACCCTCGTGGTGAACGCACCATCGGCGTCATCACCAAGATGGATCTTGTGGAGGCCCCTCGGGGTGCTGCCATTCTTGGTGACAAGCAATATCCTCTTCGTCTGGGCTACGTCGGCGTCGTTTCGAAGGCACCCCAGGCATCCGGTCTGTTCAACCGGGGGCCTAGCAACCTGATGTCGGCCATCGCAAAGAACGAGAATTCGTTCTTCTCAGCACATCCCCTGGAATTTGGCGAGGATGCCGGCGTCAACGTTGGCACGGTCAACCTGCGCAAGAAGCTCATGACTGTTCTCGAGCAGACAATGTCCGCAAGCTTGGCGACCACCAGCGACGCAATTCGACAGGAGCTGGAAGAGGCGACTTACGAATTCAAAGTCCAGTACAACGACCGGCCATTATCGGCCGAATCCTACCTGGCCGAGAGCCTCGACGGCTTCAAGCACGGCTTCAAGCAGTTCTCCGAGGAGTTTGGACGCGCACAAATGCTTGAGATCGTCAAGAACGAGCTTGATCAGAAGGTCCTGGATCTCCTCGCAGCACGATACTGGAACAAGCCCATCACGGACCTCTCCCAGGCCCGTCCCGAGGTTGACAGCTTGGTAGATCTGCCAAAGGCCGAGCCCGACTCGCTGTACTGGCGCCGTCAGCTAGATGCCTCTACGTCTGCTCTCACCAAGCTGGGTGTTGGTCGTCTCGGTACCACCGTGGTTGCTTCTTCACTGCAATCACAGATTGACCGCTTGGTCAACAAGTCTACCTTTGCCACGCACCCATTTGCTCGCCAGGCCATCAACGAGGCTGCCTCGACCATTCTCAACGAGAGATTCTATGGCACGAGTGACCAGGTCGAAAACTCCATCAAGCCGTACAAGTTTGATATCGACATTGAGGAGAGGGAATGGTCGAAGGGCAGAGAGCACGTAGGGACTGTGCTCAAGAAGGAGCTGCAGGACTGCGAATCCGCCTTGAAGGGAATCGAGGGAAGTGTGGGAGGGAAGAGGAAGCTCAAGGATGTCATGGCGTTCATCGACAAGGCACGCAAAGGTGACATCGTCGTCGAGGGAGACGGGCGCAGTGGTGCTGGCGGCTTCAGCGCCGCTCTTCTCTCAAGAGGTATGGATCTCTCGCCGGCCCGTTTCTACCGTACCATCACGCTAATAATTGACAGGACGTGAGGCTGTCTTTCTGCGAGACCGTGCGGACATCATCAAGATGCGCCTCATGGCAGTCAAGTCCCGGCAATGCGCCGATCTGAAGAACAAGTACTACTGCCCAGAGGTATTCCTCGACGCCGTGGCCACGAAGCTTGCTTCTACCGCAGTACTCTTCCTCAACGTCGAGCTGCTCTCCGAGTTCTACTACAACTTCCCCCGCGAGTTGGACCTGCGGCTAGGACGTCACTTGAGCGATGAGCAAATCGAGGCGTTCGCGAAGGAGGATCCTAAGGTGAAGCACCACCTCGAGGTCATCCGCCGCAAGGAGCTGCTCGAGCTCGTCCTCGAGAAGATGGAGAGCTTGAGGCAGCTAGAGGGCCGCGAACGGGGGTCGCCGGTCGGGAAGAAGGAGGAGAAGGAGCGGGGCCGCTGGGGTCTGTTCTGAATGTCTGAAGCTGAGCGGGCGTGTTGTTTTACGAATGGTCCGGCATACCTCGGTGGCGTTCCGGTGCTTTGACTGGCTCTTGGTGCACGATATACGAGGTAGTACAGGTAGATGGGCCGGTCCACAGTTGCTGTCTTCCGAATCAACTGGGGACTGGGCTCCTTGTGTACCTACCTACTTACCCATAGTCACGTACCTTGCTGTAAGAAGGATACCCTCCTCGATTTCTACAAGAACAGATGCCCCTTTTCACGTCACGTCGCCCGTAAGGACGAAGCTCCAGAGGGCTGTCTCCGCTTGATTAAAGCGCTCAAAGGACTGGCCGTGTATAATGTGACCATTTGGTTCTTGGTTGATAGCCGTCAACGTGGCCATCGCAAAACACATACGGAAAGCGTGAATTCAGATGGGGCCATAACATAAAGTTACAGCAAGCTTGAGGGCCGAAAGCAAGAGTATCATGGTTCGCCCGCCAAGGCCGTCGCAACCTCAAAAGGGTATATACGTGTACAGCGGTCTATCCAGCTGACCATGGTCTCCAATGCCGCGCACGTATGTGTGCTTGACCACGTGAAAAGAGACAGGTACCCAAACGCCTGTTGCATGCTGTCTGTCGTCTTCATTCCTGATTCCCAAACCCTAAACAATGCCACGTTGATCTCGCATCACATCAATAGCTAGTGTCCACGCTCGTCTGAATGGTGACCTCCCACCGCAGGCTCGACCCGCGCCCGTAGCCCTCGCCGAGTCTATTCTGAATGAGCGCCGAGATGCGGCTCCGCAGCTTGCTGATAGAGCCCTCGTCGCAGCCGCGGGGGACGCAGATCTGGAGGTTGGCCATGCACAGACCGTAATGCACCTGCCAGAACTGAGCGTCCTCGACGCGGGAGACGTTGGGCTCGGTCTCGATTTCGCGCATGATGGCAGAGACGTCACTGCCGCTTTTGTCACCGCGGTAGGACATGAGCAGCATGGCGCCCTGGGCGGTGCCGAGCTGGGCGCCGAAGACGAACATGGCGCCGGCGATGGCGGCGCAGAGGGCGCGGTCCCAGAAGAGGGGGCTGTGGCCGGGCAGCAGGGGAAGGAGGAGCACGAGGGTGGAGAAGAAGATTGTGAGGACGTGGAAGACGTTGCTGAAGTGGTGGGAGAGGACGGAGAGCCAGGAGGATCGCATGATGCGGGCGATGCGGGCGTGGTTCTTGACCCAGTAGGCCGAGACGAGAGTACTCACGATGCCGGCGCCGGCGACCCATTCAACCTCACCTGATGGGACGTACTCGTGGCTGTGTTCGTGATGGGGCTCGTGGCCGCCTTTCGACTCGAGCCAGTGCTTGAGGCCGTGGGAGACGAGGTCGAAGCCGCCAAAGATGAGGAAGATGGACATGGCGAAGCCAGCGATGACCTCGGCGCGCTCAAGACCGAAGGGATGACGGATGGAGGAGCGGCGCCAGACCTCGAAGTTGCCCAGCACGTCTACGGCGACGCAGATGAGGGCGCTGCCGGCGTCGAAGAAGACCAGGTGGGACAAGGCCATGATGCCGAGAGAGCCCTTGGATCGGAAGAAGAGGAAGGCAGCGACGGCGAGGTGGCACAGGGACCAGTACAGCGAGTGCCACTGTTCCCTCGTCATGCGCTCGCGGGCATCTTTCAATGTCGGAATCGGCAGGGACGCGGGGAGGACGGGGGGCGGTCGTTGCGGGGGCTCCTTGAAGATCTGGTGTTGAGTCGAGATGGAACTATGCTTGTACCTGTGGCCACGGCGCTGGCCCATGCCCTGCAACAACAGTATGTCAGTATCCAAGACGGCAACGAAGGCACTGTCGCGGGGCCGTCGTAGCAAAGACACCTACCGACGACTTGACTGGACCCGTGGATATCGTCTGGGTCTTGAAGTTGAAGGGGCCAGGGCTGGCAGGGACGCCTTCCACAGAATTGGCGTCGTCAGACATTGTTGAGTAGAGACTCAGCGAAGCCTGTGACTGGCGACTCGGACTATGGCCGTAGCCAGGAATCTGGAGGCGTGGTGAGAGGACCGAGACTGGCGAGAGAAGGGCGTGTTGCGCGATGGGCGCCTGTTCCTCTCCTGCGCGCCGCAGCGGTAGAGGGGCTGGACGTGATGTCGTTCGCCCTGTGTATCTAGGCTCGCGAGGCTCGTGGCGGCTAGTTGAGAGGGCTTCGGTATCAGCGACCGAACCTGTGGTTGCTTGTCCGTCTCTGATGTCTGCTGGCCACGTTGTTCGACTGGCAGTATGCCGGGTCGTCGCAGTGCTAGGCGGTGGAGATGAGCGGGTGGTTTGCTTGGGGGGCGCCATGGACGCCACTAAGCCAGTCGAAAGAGGCAGGTCGGCGAACGCTAGTAGTCTGGAGGTGCCTGTACGGATCGGGTCTTCAGTGCTTCTACCCTCCAACCATGGAAATCCCCGTGGTGCAAGTCACTCATGACACCTCATTGAAAGGAGAGCTCAATCGGAGTCACTGCATAGATAGGAAAAGCATCGACAATGCCAAGCAGTGCATTTGTGCCATGCATTAGAGGGGCCCTATATCGTCTGTGTGTATACTTAGTTGCGTTGCCTTTACCAGTGCACTGGCCCTTCCGTCCAGGCATGAGATCACCCATCGAGCTGTGCCCGCTGAGGTGGCCTTGTTGTGGCACTTAAGTAGTACATATGCATCAATCGGGGCTTCCATGTCACCTTCCGCGCCCAGGGGTTACCCCTGACGAGAATGGCCGAGCTGCTGTCAGCCATCCATGTGCTAATACGCCGCACTTGCACCATCTACTGATAGAATTGCTTCGTACGAAACCTTGCCTTACCCTTGCTGTACTGGCAGCTGTCTAGAATGCCAGCAAACACAACGAAACCGTAGCAAGAGCTCTGGGCGTCATGCGTCCCAATTGAGATTTCGTTCTTTTGTCCCATCGAGAAATCATCGCTTCGCCGACACGCGACACGTACGCGCACCACCCACCCCAAGGCCATGCCTCGACAGCGCATCCGATCTACCACGACGACTACGCAATGATGGAGACTCCCGAGTCGCCCAAGGGCACGCAAGGCGACACAGACAAGACTCCCACGAAGAGTGAACCGTCTTCTCAGGCTTCTCCCCACCGTCGGACAAGCTCAAGTGGAGGTCTCCTATCAAAACTCCCCTTCATGCGATCCGCGCCAGCTGCCACAAAACAGCAACAAGACTCGAGTCGCCCGCCCGAAGCCGATTTGCCTCACCCGCCTCATTCGAATGCAATGGCTTCAGTCATGCAGCAGCAGAAGACTCGTCGTCGTCGGGGCTCCCTTAGGAAGGTAGCCTTGCTCGGCCGAGGCGCGCAACGCGAGCGCCGCGAGTCAAAGCAGTTGACCATCGACACGGCGCAGGCAGCCGCTCTCGACGTCGAGGCTGTGCCGTCAGTGGCCAAGGCAATACCGATCCAACCGAAAGGGCTGGGAATCACCACCACAGATTTGACGCCTCGACCCTCTATGGACGGGTTCGCCAGCAGATCCAGCCTTGTCAGCTCGTCCACGACGTCCACGAGCCCCCCGCAAACGGCGGACGGTGAGGCAACGGCGGCAACCCGAAGGGCATCATACAACTCAACAACAACAGATGAAGAAGACGTACTGCAGATGCCGAAGCTCGACAGCGGGCCTGCCTCGATGTCTTCGGGGTCCGAGTCATACTTTGGCAATAGGGCGGCTGTTCAACCTCTGAGACGGTCTGTCCTGCAAGCGAAGTCGCCTCTCTCCTACACTGGGCTGTCAACGACGCCCATGCCTGCGGCCGAGGCTGACTTTGACTACTCGGAGACTGAGTGGTGGGGCTGGGTGATCCTGGTGGTGACCTGGATCGTGTTCGTCACGGGTATGGGATCATGTTTGGGAATCTGGAGCTGGGCATGGGACGTGGGCACAACGCCTTACGCGCCGCCAGAGCTGGAGGATGACCCGACACTTCCAATTGTGGGTTACTATCCGGCCCTCATGATCCTCACTTGCATTATGGCCTGGATATGGGTCGTCGTGGCATGGGTGGGCATGAAATACTTCCGGCACGCAAAGCTAAGCGGTGACTGAATCTTACCACGACTATTGAATCGGGGACAAATGACGGGGGCAGGGCAACAGCACGTTCAGCGACGTCACTGCTTCAAGCTATCCTCGTAGTTGACCCGAAACACCCAACACAACAGTACTCATCAGCGTCACCTGTTGCTGGCCCAGTGTTGCTGCCGCGCCGATCAGGGCTTCGACAAGCCCGGCTGGCCGTCATCGGCATCACCGATGTACTGGAAATCCCGACTTCACCACATATCGCTGTGGCAAGTCGCGACATTTCTCTGTCGAGGTGGTGCTTGGCGGTGTGAAGGAAGTCATGAAATCGATCGTCATCCGCCGCCAGCCTGTTGCTTGGGCTCAGGGGCCCGCAACATGGGAGACATACACGGCCGGAACTCGGAGCCACGCGGGCAAGCCGAATGCTTGGAATTGGACGGGTCCCAGGACGGGGTCCCAGCGACGGAACCGGCGCCTGTCGGAGCACCTCTAGTGCGATTCAACAACAAAGCGACCCGCGTCGTCGGCGTCCCAGGGGTCTCGGTCCTTCACCGCCTGGCGATCGAGTCAAAACCTAGGTTGACTCTTCCAATGCCTTTTGTAGAGCTGGGGCGGGGCGGGCCTCGACACTAGACAGAGCAGAGCACTGACAGTGACACCGATTGACGAATCGATTGCGGCCATCGCCGTATCGGTAATGAACCAAAAAAAAGTTGCATTCCAGAGATCGCAGACCACCGCGACGGGTCTCACTCATTGATCTATTCCATACCGTGACGATACCAAATGAGGCATGGCTGATCGAGACAAGGGAGGAGCCGTTCATCGGAAGGGAGTCAGCAGTGACGTCGTGGCTTGTGCCTGGAGTGCTAAGCGCTGGCGGCAAAGCAACAGTCAGAGTCTCTCCAATCAGGTGCTCCCCATTTCGGGGGCCGGCTTCCGCCGTCGGTTAACAAGTCCAAGTGAGGCGTGCACCATCCTCACGATCGAGACCTGGGCGTTAACGGCTTTGCGTGTACAATCGTCGGCCTCAGGCTTGGCGCTGCGATCAGGAAACAGAAAGGCGGTCCACGTCTCGGACAACATCATGACAGGGGCTCAAGAGAGAAACAGCCGCGGGAGGCGCAGGCGCTGCACACGCAGGCCACGGGTAGACGCACATGTATGCATTCCGCGGCTCCCTGGCAGATGGCAGCTGGGACGACCCAACGAATGCAGAGTGTAGTGAGACTGAATGTGCAAAGGGCCGGTGGCGCATGGGCGGGAGAAGCAACCATGCGTACGGCACCGACACGAGCAGAACAGACTAGCCAAGAGGCGGGTGCTAGATTCTCTTCTCTTGGCGTCCGCAACAGTACATGTGAGAGGCTCGGTCCTATAGGAATCAATCTCCGCCGCTGGTCGGATGCCTGTCAGGCCATAGTGGTCTTGTTGGCGGCCGTGGTAATTTCCAAGACGCGGTGAGGACAATTGATGTGGCCGGTAGAAGCAGGGATGTGGTCTAGAAGTAGTCCCACGATAGTTTCCCGTGACATGGTGTTGACTCTCTCGAAACTTCTGCAACCAGAATGACAGCAGACCGTAGTCCAAGCTCTGGGTGGCGAGCTACAAGAACCCGTAGGGTGTTCACACCGAAAAAATACATTGCAAATGCACAGAACGGTTGAGGAAAATCCTCAGAAGCTGTCATATCAGACAGAGCAGAGCAATGACGGTGAAAAGGGGGCCCAGACACAGGGTGAGGTGTCTCCGGCTCCATGTTTGGGGCCTTTCCAAATGCCCGCCTGAACCTGGAAAGCAGGGACATCCTCAACTTCCATTGAAGAAAGAATTCGGCGAAGAGGCGACTCGCTCAGAGCGCTGTGCACTGTGTAGGTGGCGTGCTGGGTGCTATATGTGTACAGTGTCAGTTATATATCTCATCTCGTACCCTCACCCTGTCAAGATCTAGGCCCTTCCTCACGCCAGATCCCAGGCTGAGTCGTCCCTGTGGTTGGGCTTGGTCAGCACCCGTGGAACCCCCAAACGACGATTCAGCAGTGACTCGCCTCCCCGACCACCAGCTATGGGTACCTAACAGCAGCCCAGCCCGGCAGCCGCCCATCCCAACCACCAACACCCACAGCTTTAACCCTCCATTTTTCCGAGTCTCCAGTTCATCCTTCATCATCCCCCCATTCCGTCCCGTTTCCGCCTCCTCCTCCACCCTCCTCCCCCTCGGCCTCGGACTCGATCGACCGATTCGCATGAACACACAACAGTCCATCGCATCTCCCCTGCGATATACACGATCCTCTTGTCAAAACCGCTTCGGCCGAATGTTGTGACATCTCCCGACCACGAAGGCGACAATCTCCATCCCATCTCACTTGAAAGCGCCGCACACGCATCGCACCGGCTCCCCTGAGGCATTTGGCTTACGGCGCAACGGCTTCCCTCAAACCCTGAAACACCAACGCCATCCGTCGCCTGCCGACTTTCTCAACTCGTCTCCTACATTACCATCCTCTGCTCCGGCAATCACCAACCATAACATCCCCCGATCGGCCTGTATCGTCGTCTCACCGCTAGGCCGCCTCGATTGCCCTCCCTCCCTGTCGCCCTCCGTCTGGCCTGGCGGGTAATTTCGACAACCTCCTCACTCCCGACCCAAATCTACCACAACCCCATCCATCACCACCCTCCCTCGCCACCGGCTCCCCTCGTCGACTCTCAGCTTCTGCGGCCCATTCCATCAAACCGTTGCATTTGCATATCTCCTCTGTCTGTATCGGTTTCAATCCAGCAACTGTCGGCGCCAAGGTACCGTCTCCAGAGTACCTCCGTCGGCCACAGTGCCGTTCGAGTCCTCGTCTCCTGTCGAATCGCGACATCATCCATCACGACTCATCTTGCTCCCTGCTAGATACCATTGCCCATCATGAGGGAAGTCAATTTTAGCATCCCCAACGTCAACAAGGCGTCTGTGGGCATCACTACCGCCCTTTACGATCGCAGGGCTCTCGACTGCACCTCCACCTTGCCGCTCATCAATTCCCTTAACCATCTCGCATACCTCACTACCTCCTCCGCCCGGATCCGGGATATTCTTACCGTCGATGGCGGCATCGAGCGACTTGTCTGCATCCTGAAAAGGGGACGCAGCAAAGACATGATGGACATGTGGAAGTGGAACTTGGCCTTCCAGTGTGTCGTCAATATCGGTGTTAGGGGAACCGAAAACGTGCGCACCCGCGTCGTCGAGGCCGATATGGTCCCGGTCATTGCTACCATCCTTGACAACTACATCAAAGTCATCGAGAAGTGTCGGGAAAAGGCCGACGAGGCCAAGGACAAGGGTAAGGAGCATACACGTCACAGAAGCCACGACCATCGCTCCGTCTCCAAGTCTGCCTCATTTACCAACCGTTCCGGCCGCTTCGATCCCGATCAGAGACCATTCCGCCGACAGGCGCCTCCCCCTTCCATCGACGTGTCCGCGACATATGCCGGCTCATCGACCGCCGCCGCCGATCAAGCCCTCGACACTAATGCAAGCGGTGTCATTCCAACCATACCCGTAGCCACACCCACCCCTCCGGAACGATCTTCACTGGCGCCTCAGCGCTCGCACCACCACCATCATCATCATCACCACCACCACCACCATCACCATCATTTCAGGGCAGGCGAGTCTCGTGCGGCAGTCACCTCACCGCCACGCCAGGCTATCCAACCTCTCGCGACGGCCGTTCCCTCTGCTGCGGAAACTACAGAAAGCTTCGTACGCCCGGTGCGCGATGCCGACCGTCTCGCCTCCATGGCTCCCTTCGGTTCTAGTGTGATTGTGTCGCAGCCGACGTCCCCGACAACCCCCCTGCCTCCGCCTCAGTCCCGGTCTCCGACGGTCCGACCCAACTCCATGCTGGGGCCCAACGGACGAGCTCGCCGCCGTCCCTCCATCCGTCATCAGAACTCTACCGCAGACTCGGATGACTTGGTCGAGAATGACCCCCAGTCTGACGAATCGCCGGATGCCGAGATGTCTGGGACTGCTGAAGCCGCTGTCAACATCCAGGACATTACCATGGAAGAAGGTGATGGTATGCTGGCTGGTGCCGCAACCATCGATCTCCCGGCTCCCACCGTCTCGGAAACTCAAGACACTGGTGCCTTCAATATCACGCACCGTGGACCTGTGGACGGCAGCATTGCCACCGCCGCTGCACCTGCACCCGTGCCACCAATTGGCCTATCTCCCAACCGGCCTGCGATGGTGACCCCCCCGCAGCCGTCGATGCCCAACGCCAGTGTCCCACGCTACCTCCTCGACCGTCACTTCGTCCCCAATGCTCAGATTCTGGCGGCTATGCCCAGGGAAGAGGATGTTCTCATGTCCCTTCAGCTACTGGCATATGTCTCAAAGTATTGCGGTCTGCGCTCCTATTTCCAGAAGAGCCACCTCGTGCCGAAGCTCAAGGTTGGCAAGCAAATCCGCTATCTGGATGGGGATGAGACAGCACTCGATACTCCGGATGAGGAAAAGCAGGAAGAAGAATTCCTACTGCCCAACGACTTCAACATCTTCCCCCTTGTTGAGAAATTCACCGTTCGTCATCACAGCCAGGACATGCAATACTGGGCTGGTGTCGTGATGAGGAATCTCTGCCGGAAGGACGACACGCGCGGGGGTATTCGTCAGTGTGCTTATTACAAGTGCGGCAAGTGGGAAGAGTTTACACGACAATTCGCCAAATGTCGTCGGTGCCGCCGCACCAAGTACTGTAGCAAAGAGTGCCAGAAGAGCGCGTGGGCGTTCCACCGCCACTGGTGCGTGGCAGCTTCGCAATAACGAACCCACCGACTCGAAGTGGCAGCAACAAGCTGCAAGGACATGGATGCACAAACGTACTCGGCCATCCCCGGCGCCCACGATTCGCCGGGGTGCCTTTGCATTGCACAGCAGAGCGTTCTCATCTGCATGGCGTTTTTCTCGATACCACGGGTTTCTTTTTTCCTGCATGGCATGATGCTTCGTGCCGTTACTCTTGACGGCGGGCTACGCAACCCGCCGGGGTATACCCAATTTGCTTCGGACTCATTACCGGACGTATATCATGTATGAGTGGTGAAAGCACACCATCTATAGTCACCGTCACTGGCGGCCCCTCGGATTATGCTTAGGTTCTTCAACATTTTTTTCCACGGAATATTTCCTACCAACGGCTGGCGAGTGGGATTCAAAAGCCTGGTCTTGTCGAGTTCCTCTCCCAGATGGGAGTGCCAACTCCGTCCGTTCCTTTGACGCATGGGCTCAGTCATCGATATCTTCGCTTGCGGCAGGGTGGTGGGCATCGAGACATTGTCCTGACTGTTTGTCGGTATGCACGAAGTCGGGCTGTGGGCGGCGCTGACGATGTGGAGGTCAGTACGACAAGGCGAGATCCACGGAAAGAGGAGATGGACGTGAGCGAACCAGGTATCGGTCCCTCCCGTATTACGATGAAGGCGCTGGCTTGAGCTCGCGTTTTCAATGATGTACGTTCCATTACGAAATGACAAGTATAATGCTGGTTCTACCGTTCCAGCTTCGTGATTCGTGCGTCTCCGATGTCTTTCACTGGGGCAGTGGTTTAGGTGGTGGGCGGCCTGGTCCGCGGATGCCGAAATCGTAGTCTTCGCAACAAAACAACAACAGTGTCAAATGGCATGTTTTCGGGTATTCATTATGCTCACAACGTATCCTCCGCACAGGTGTCTATAGATCCCTCCACTCCAAGCAGGTGTCCTACCTGCTCGACATGGCCTTCCTGCGGTCCTTGCCAGGTCTCTGCGGCTTGGTCTTGGCCACACGGCCCTTGGAGACACCGCCGCCGCGACCTCCGCCTCCTCCGCGACGGTTGTTGAAGCCGCTCACATCGCCGGAGCTGAAGGCGTCCCCAGACTTGGAGAAGCGCTTCTTGCCACCAAAGCCGTACTTTTCGTTCTTGTTCTGGCGCTTGGCGTTGGGCCCCATGCCGTCGCGGCCGGAGCCGGAGCGCGGGTTGCCCGACTTGCCCTTGTAACCCTTGAGTTCCTCGTCGACGGCAACGTCGAAGAGGTCGCCTTCTGTGGTGCCGACGTCGTTGGAGCCGTTCTCCTGGCGCTCTGTGGGGCGTTAGTAGACTGACAGGAGCAATGACAAGGGGGTTGAACAGGGGACGCACTCTTCTTCAGGGCCTTGATCTTGTCGAGGGTCTCGCGCTTGGCCTTTTGCCGCTCCTGGAGCTTGGCGACCTGGACCTGCTTGCCGAACTTCTTGAGGTCGCGCAGCTTGCGGGCTTCGGCGGCGGCCTTCTTGGCCGTGGCTTCCTCGACGAGCTTGGCGCGGACCTTCTCCATCTGGCCGTCGTCCTTGGCCATCTCGGCGAAGTAGTCGCCGGGACGGGTGAAGGGCACACCCTCCTTGACGAGGAGGGCGCGGCCCTTGCGGGCGGCCTCGAGGGATTGGGAGAGGAAGGCGAGCTCGCGCTGCAGGTCGTCGGAGACGTCTGGGATGGCGTCGGCCGTCGGCTTGGAGGAGACGAGGGACTGGTGAGAAACGAAGGGGGCGGAGGCGCTTGTGTCGATCTTGATGCGGTTGAGGGAGGCGAGCAGTGCAGCTTTGTTGTTGATGGTCAACCGTGTGTGGGGGACGATGTCTTCGCGGTCTTCCTCGTCCTCGATATCTGACAGCAGCACATCCTCTTCCTCCTCTTCTTCATCATCCTCATCCTCGTCATCTTCTGGTTCGTCGATGATCTTGGTCCTCTGGGGTCCCGCTCCGTCCTTGCGCTTTGGCGGGTCGTTCTTTGGTCGAATGATCTTCTCTTCCATCTCGATGTCCGATCCGGAATCGCTGTCTGTGTCGTTGAGAGCCTCGAGATCTAGGAGCTGCACGCCAAGTAAGCGGGAGGTCTTCGCGCGCAGTGGTGTACAGCAACCTACCTCATTTTCTTCCTCGTCTTCCTCGTCGTCGTTGTCTCCCATCTCCTCGTCATCGTCCTCGTCGCCTTCAAGTGCGGCTCCGCCAACCTCAGCATCATCCTCTTCATCGTCCTCGCTGTCGACTTGTTGAATGCCGCGATTCTTCTTCGCCAGCTTGGCCGCTTGCTTCTCCTTCAGTATTCTTTTCGCCTTCTTCTCGCGCGGGTCCTTGCCCTTCTCAGCCGCGAGGGCCAGCTTGAGTGCACTTCTAGCCATGTTGTGATTTGCAGAAGAACTGTTGCGAGTGATGAGTTGAACGATCAGAATCGCATACAGCCTCTGCAGTAGTGGTTGGTGGGGACCGTCCCAGGAAATTTTGTTACTGATTAACTTTTTCTGCCAGCGACTTGCCCATCTGGCAGGCGGTGGGGCGTATTTCGATTGGGCGGTGAAAGCATGTGCTTAGTCATGATCCTGGCTGGCAACAACCCGAATTGCCATGACACTGAAAGTACACTCGCTGCTCTATCTTGCATGCATGGTTACATGCTCTTGGACTTGCAATTACTGCTCGTGGCATCTCCCGTGTGAGCTGTCTGCTACTCGGGAAGGTCAAGACAGCTTTAGCACCTGACTTCCTGACTTGGAGACCGTGTGCTCATCCAATCTAGGTTGAATGTATGAGCCTTGCATGCTCGATAATTCCAGCACTTCACATTGAGCTTCTGATACAGTCACCATTGGTGTCAAGTATTGAGAATCCTCCAGAGAATCCGGTTCTGACTGTCTCTGAACGTACGATGGGACTGGATTAGGTGGCCCACATCATGTTCTTCAACATTCGAGGCCAGTCAAGTTCATCACAACGTTTCGAGGGGCAACATTAAGTAGCAATTCAACAGTGTGTATTAACAAGATCCACAGATTTGCGTCCACGGATCGAGCTAGCAATGGCGTCCTTCCGACCATGAATGGGTGCTTTTGATACCTTCCACACCCAGAATCCCCGGCCGCGAGGCCACCGACTGTGTACCGAAAGCCATGGTCCGCGGCATGGTGTCACGGCGTCCCGTGTCCAGTACCGGTTCGGTTTCGATGTAAATGATTTGTTGTTTGTGTGAGAAGAGAAGACTGTTGAAATGCTTTTTTTGCGCGATCCGCCATGCCGTCGTCGAGGCCTGGACGGCTTCATCCACCCAGTGTTGCATACTTCAGGAGCCGCTTGTCGTATGCTTCAAGTCGAGGCAGGAGCCACCGAGAGGTGGGTTTCGTGTGACTTAATAGTCCAGCTCCAGGCGTGCGCGGCGCGTTGGGAGATGTTTACATGACGACGCAGCCAGAGTGGCCGCCGCCGTTGCCGTTGCTCTTCATGACGACGCAGCCGGAGTGACCGCCGCCGTTGCCGTTGCTCTTCATGACGACGCAGCCGGAGTGGCCACCACCGTTGCCGTTGCTCTTGGCAGCGCCGTTCTTCTGGGAAGTCTGGGAATGCATTTTGAGGGGTTTTGGGTTTGGCGGACTGTAAAGCCTGAGGGAGTGAATTGTATGTGGTAGTGAGTGGAAGCTTGACCGGTTGTTGCTGATGGGATGGAGAGAGGAAGGGGAGTCAAGACGTGGGATCTAGTGAATGTTTTATAGTTGTTCTCGTGTCCGGATCTCGCCCCTCGGTGTCGTAAATCCTTGCGCGGCTGCTACCATGAATGCCCCGTAAGAAGCTTGTGCTACACAAGACGACAATGCAATGGAACAGGCCTGCGACAGCTTCATTCATCCAGGCCTCATGCGTGGCTCTGACCTGATTGTTTTGCTCACTGGGTGTGGTATTGTTCTCCTTCTGGCAAGGGGTTCCCTCGGGGACCCTCGCCCTCGGTGGCGGGATCCGTGCAGGCTACGGGCAATAGAGCACCATCCAAAATCCATCGTCAAAGAAAACTCGAAGTGAATATTGAACATGGCTTGTTCACGGGTGGTTTTGTCATGGGTCGTGGCAAGGTGATGGCTGATCCCTTCATATTGTTCCCTTCGTATTGTTCCTCGACCTAACCTATCAGGTACGGGTAGCCCAACACCTCGGCCACGACATAGCTCAAAGACCGTACTCTATGTACATTCGAAGTAAAATCAAACTTAATTCATTGATAAAGATCATGTGGTTTGCCAGTGTATCTCAATTGACTGCTGCGTGCTGCCAGTGCGACCCGGCGAGGCAGGGAGACCGACTTGAGGCCGGGAAGGTCGGTTCCAGAACGACCAACAGGGCGCCACGTGGAGCAGCCTCCTTAGAAACGAGTGAACGGAAGCCTGTACAATGTTAGCATAATGGGTACGGAAGAGGCTGGGACGTCCTCTCACCACTTCCCCCTGAGGGTGATGGTGACCCAGGCGTTGCCGTCGGCGTCGACTTCCTTGTCGACGTGGGTCCTGAAGGAGATGGCACTCATGATACCGTCGCCGAACTTCTCATTGAGAACAGCCTTGAATGCGTAACCGTAGTTCTGGACAATCTCGTAAAGGCGGTAGATCAATGGCTCGACAGGGGGCATTGGCCCGGCGCGACCCCTATCCGGGAAGTTCATCAAGCTGGCCAGGTCCTCCCTGGGCTGGCCTAGAAGCTCAGAAAGCTTCTCAACATCGTCGCTCGAAGCCTGGACCTGGCCATAGAACATGCCAGCCACGGCGACCTCGTCGCGGCCGAGGTGCTTTCCAATCTCCTCGAACGTGAGGCCACGCTTGGTCTTGGCCTCGAAGAGAGGCTTGCTGGTTGATGGAAGGCGGTCGGCCATGGAGGACTAGCAGTTCGTCGTCAGCAGGTGGTCACTGACTGTTGGTATACGGGACTGGTTTCCTCATACATCCAAGGTCGCGAGACCTGCAGCCTTTCCGGACGACATTGTTCTGGTATTGGAAGAGGATTGGCTAGAACAGCGTGATGAATACAGTCAACAGCTCAGTCAAGTATGGAAATGGGCCAAAGAAGAAGCTTGAGAGTTCGAAGTCTGCTCTTTTCTGTCTATTTAAACTCATCAACGTCATCCACCGCTTATCATCATGACGAGAGCTGTACAGCACGCTGCCCGCATCTCCGGCTGAAGGTGGGGTAACGAGCGGAGGTGGCGGCATCACCCGTGCCGGACTCGATGCACCCCTCCGGGGATAGTCCGGAGACTCGGCATTCTGCCCAACGTTCGTGGGTCACTTCATGCGGCGGTCAACGTCGGGGGTATTGATCGTTCCGTAGGTAGGGGGTAGGTAAGGGTCTCTGATATGACTGTGTATGTTCTCAATGAAAGGCGCGACTGCCGGCCCGGGCAAGGAGACCTTGGCGTACCATTGGTTGTCAGTGACCAAATCATCCGGGCAATAGTATACGGACGATATCCGAACCGATCGAGTGAACTTCTGCTTGTTGGGTTTTTGTATAACTTAGTGACCTGGTCACCCAGCGTGTAGCAGTGTCGGCCAGCCTCGATTCCTCCACTCTCGCCGTGCTGCGTCCACGTCATCTACGTTGATCATGTCGACTCCTTCGCGAACCAGGACGTCCCAGATGTACGTGCGCACGCTCGACGGCCAGGAGGGCAGATCCCAGTACCTGACTTTTAGGCCGCGGCTGTGTGCTTCAGTAACCTGGGCTCTCACTTTGCGCAGCTGGCCCTGGGACAAATCACCAAACCAGACCCTTCCAATGGCTTTTGAGAATGATTCGCTGGCGTAATATGAGTTGAAACTGTTGTACTCGGAATCTTGGAGCCTGTCGATCGGGGCATCGAAGAAGTAGTCGCGATATGTGGTGTTTTGTACAAGTTGAGCGAAGTCGGTGTTCCCCGTTCCAACCACAGTAATGGGCCTGTTGTGAACAGTGCCTCCCGAGACGTAGGATAACCAACCGTGCTCACGAAGGGGCTGCAACTGTCGCAACAATTCTTCCCAAGTTTCCAAAGGGCTTGACTTGATGTCTATGAGCAGCACGAGCGTCTGTGTCGGATTGGCTTCGAAGATGCCGTCGGGGAGAGAATGGCGCCTGCCAACATTTCTGCGTTCGAGAAGCTTGACCAAAGGTTCAACGTATAAGCTGCGAAGAGTACGGGTTTCCGCCAAAGACGACTCGTCGTGACCGACATAGAGCTCAGACTCGCGGAGCCAAACGTCTGCCTCGATACTGACGCACCCCGCGTCCAGGGCAGAGAACACAGGCTTCGGTCTCCAATAGTCGTTGTGCGAGTGGCATGCTATCGGTATGATGGGACCCAGAAGATTTTCATCTCGTGGTACGCCCCTTGCGAGTGCTAGAATTGGCGACAAACAGAGGAGCAGGCTAAAAGCCATACCGGAGAGTCTTGTCCCGTCAGTATGAACCTGCTACGGGTCGGGGGCTTGAAGATTGCTCACACTGTTGTAGCCGACACGAGCAGGCGAAACCACATGCTACGTCGATATAGTACTAGTATTTGGCTTGCTGATGAGCACCAGAGCTTCCCATAGTCGTCGTCATGGATGACATGGTACGCTTCTCGCGCACATGATATTGCCTGGACTTGCGCCCGGGCTGACGATTTCGCAGAAGTCAAGTCGCAACCAGGGCAGCCAGACTGTGCCAGGGGCTTCGTGCCCAGAACCCCATTCATACCGCTACAATGCGCGCAATAGCTGTTGAAGAAGGTGGCATATCTCGGCTTGTCATCTGGGGATAATGTAGATGTCATTTCCAGTCATGTGATGGCGAGGGCTTCCCTCTTGAAGAGTGAATCATAGACAATATGGCCCGAATCTGGAGGCAAACAATAATATGAGGATGCTTTGCAGAGGAAGTAGAAGGACAGGATATGCCATCAGTATACCCATGTGACATGCGAGCTTTAAACTGGTGCCTAGGTTGCCTCGCCATTCTGCTTACGGAGACCATGGAGAATGGAATATGCCCCTTGCTCCATCACCGCAGGGGTACCGCCATGTCATCTTTTACTTGTCAACTCGAGGCTTGTCGAATATCAATATGGATCGAGCAGCTGGAATTGCAACTGGCCGATAGGAAGAGCAACCGTAGTACGGTAATGCCCCGGAAGCAATCGGCTGCACAGGACACCAGGTGATGGGAAAGACCTCATTGCGAGTGTATTAGGGCCAGCCACGAAAGCCTATAGGCGCTCGAGTCGACGAGTGGTGGCCGCTGACCGTGTCTGGATTGCTCAATGGAAACAAAGTGACTGTCGTGGTGAATATGCAGTGCTAGCCGAAGCTGGAACCCTGCACGCCGTCTTGGAGACCAAGAGTTTCGACACGCGAGATGATGATAGGCCGACAGAGGTCCTCAGGTGTACACAATTCCCAGCCCAAGCCGCGCTGCATGCCATGGCCGTGGGACCACACTTTGGATGCTTGAGGTAGGCATTTTGCTGTGACCTTCCGAGAAACAGGTCTGGCCGGCTTGAGGCTTGTGGTTCTCTCAGTGCTCCATCCTTTGGTGTTGAATTGAGTCGTCTGTGCGGCGAGATGCATCTGGGCATGGCCTGCCCTCCAGGCACCCGTGTAAAGGGCTGACTTGCTGTTAGTACCCCCACCCGACCCCAATCCTTCCCGTTCCCTCGAGGTGGGGGTCAATCGGACATGTGAAGCCCGACTTTTCCGTCTGTGGAAGAAGGCCCATTAAAATTTCGCCCCTCCAGATCAATCCAGCGACCACCGAGTATCACAATCCGAAGAACGTGTCCAGTCAGGTCAGCAATCTTGTGATATTCTGGGAAGATGCCTCACAAACACACAAGAAGAGAGCAGGACCTCTCCCAGTGCGTTTTCCCCGTCTCACTGACCCCTGTTTCGCAAACATGTTGGCCCATACTAACGCGCCCCTCGTAGGTTCGACCTTCCTCCTTCACAGGTGGCACGGCCACTTCCCGTCAACCGCAGCAACAAGCATGACGACTCCAAAGCAAAACCACAGGCTGTTGGAAAGAAGCGCAAAGCCAAGACCTCGGACGATGCGCCACGTGCTTTCAAGCGCCTCATGGCCTTCGCCTCGGGCAAGAAACCAAAGTCCGGCCTAGACAACGGCGAAAAGAAGCCCAAGCGCGCTGCGGCTACCACAGCTCCCGTCTCAACATCTACAGGGGCCTCTGAGACAACGACGGAAATGCCTACGATACGCCCGGGCGAGAGGTTCTCTGACTTCGCTGCTCGCGTAGATCAAGCCTTGCCCCTTGGTGGTCTTGTGACGAAGACGGTCAGGGACGGCAAGGATCCGACCGGGCTGAAGGTCCGTAGGACGCGGAAGGAGAAGAAAATGCACAAGATGTACGACCAATGGCGCGAGGAGGACCAGAAGATCAAGGAGAAGCGCAAGGAAGTCATGGACGAGGAGGCAGAACGTCAGATCGACGAAGACCTCGCCAATGGCACGTGGCGGGATTGGACGAAGGACTACAGCCAGGATGTCGCAAAGCCGGCAGACAAGAGCGAAAAGAAGAAGAAGAAGAAGCAAGGCAAGAAGAGAAAGGCCGCGGTGGACGATCCCTGGAAGGAGTTTGAGAAGAAGCATGCGGAGCCTCGGCGTGGCCTTCACGATGTGGTACAGGCCCCTCCTGAACTGCGCGGTCCCGGGAACAAGCTCTAGGCGCATGCTGCTTAGGCTTCAGATAGCGAGCATACATTCATTCACTGCAAAACGTAGAGTTAGTGTGTCATCGCGCGACTCATACATTTATATCTCAGGCTAGAGGTCGCTCAGCTTGATTTGCGTTTCCCGCTTTGGCGATACCTGTCGCCCATCTTGAGTGTTGCCGGCCTCGCGTAACGACCCGGATCATTGGGATAGGTCCATGGTTTAGCTGAAACGGCGTCACTTTTTAATTGCGAGCCATTTCTTATATTCAATTCCCTCGTGACAGCGTTGGGTCAATACATCTTCACCCAGGAACCTGAGACGTAAGTACATTGCTGAGGAATGAGGCGCCTGCCGACCCACTCATGACCTGCCGCTTTACGTTTCTGGATCCTGGAACCCAGGACTGCACCACTCGACGTCAGATTTCTCCCCGCCAAGACTTCAACCACTCAAAAATTCGCAACCATCCTCCTGCAACGCTAGTGTCAGGACGTCGCACGTTCAATTCGCGTCGCCAGCAGGCAACTTGCTCAATTTTGTCAAGCGTCCGCCATAGGATGGCGATACTTGAAATCAGCAATGGCAACAGACATCGAGCGACTGATCGAATCACTCGTTGATGACATTTCGTGTCACGGTCCACAGGGTGAGTCT
Organism: Furcasterigmium sp. R96-07A1; assembly: GCA_037042015.1. NCBI lineage: Eukaryota > Fungi > Ascomycota > Sordariomycetes > Glomerellales > Plectosphaerellaceae > Furcasterigmium > Furcasterigmium sp. R96-07A1. Next base: position 95,408 of record JAXQJP010000001.1, read on the forward strand.
CCCGTCACATCGCTTACGACTTGATTATCCATGTCATCTACAAGAATTGCGTGGGGACCAGACGACACTCGTCGCAAGGTCGCAAATTCTTGATGATTTACTAATACCCTTCCAGGTTGCTTGATTTCACATGTCCTCGACGTCGTCGATGGCTTCTACCATGCAGACCCGGCGGCAACACTGCAAGATGAACAACGGCAAGATGTGGAACGTAACTCATCTCGTCAGGCGCTCTGGGACTGGCTGAGAGCTCGAGGAGATGTTCTCGTTGGGAAGGATCGAAGCTACAACCATCTCCCGCTGTCTGACGTTATGGCCATGCCCGAAGAGCCCACCTCCGGAGTTGAAGCCATCGCCACCGCGCCCAAGACAGGAAGTCGCCCAGGAAATATCAAACAGCCTTCCTTGAAACTCGAGTCTGCGTCTAGCTATCGGCCCAGGGTTTACGTTTCCGAAGAGCAGATGTGGCAGTCCCTGGCAGGTCACACTGCCGACTTTAAGCGTGTGCCCAGGTTCGAATGGGAAGCCCTCATCGGTATCGCCAAGACCAGGGAGGAAGGCATCATCCAAGGTGACCTTTGTCGAGATATCAACCAGGACAAGAGATCTGTGCCTCGAAGGACAGATGCCCTTGCACAGAAAGGTTACATCGTCAAGCGGACAACACTTGTTCGGGGCGTCAAAACCAGCAAGATGTGGCTACGGCGCCATGCCCCCAGCTTGCCCGCGAATCCCACTCTGAAAACGCCTGGCAAGACATCTCAGCTGGTTTCATCGAATCTGAATCTGGCCCCGGAGAACCTGAACAAGGACATTGAGCCAGTACCTTGGCGTTCCCGCTGGACAGGCAAGGCAATCGACATGCAGTCCCTGGCCGAGACAGTCATTGCAATTGTCAAGGCCTTTGGCATCATCCGATACCATGATCTGAGGAGAAAACTGGGCATCTTGACACTTCCCTGGCAGATGAAGACAACAGCGCGGTTCTGTCGATGGATGGTTAGAAGAGGCATCGTTCAGTATGTCGGCGCCACGCTGGGCGACCGACTGTTCAAGGATTGTGTCAAGTTTATCAGGGACTTCACCGCGGATGACTGGGCTGACTGGCTAAAGACCGGCAAAGAAAAGTCACGCCCGAAGACCGATGCCAGCCTGGACGCCTACCGTGAGAGGTCTGGCACTGAGTCCGAACGAAACGGAAAGGGCATAAACATTATGATTGCCTGGAAGCCCGAAAAGCCGCTTCCCAACACAGTCATAGATGCCATCCGAACAGGAAGCATCAAGGGAGTCTCTAATCGCTACATTGGCGCTCACACGATGGGTCCGCCGTTCTCCCGATACATCACCTCAGTTTCCACCACTCTCGCCACGCCTTCGCTGCAGCCAAACCATCTGGCTCATTTCCAGGTCTCCAAGGAATTGCAAAGAGTCAAGAAACAGTCCATCTACTTCTTTTCCGTTCCCGGAATGCGCGACGCCGTTATCAACCCGATGGGCTCGGTCGATGACCCAGCCGAGTCAGCGCATATACCTCTCGAAACAAAGCAACAACTGGACCAATTCTTCCGTCCCTTCGTGGCGCACGAGATGGAATCGGAGCCGGTGAGCTTGACTCGGCTTTCTTCGATGATAGAGTCCAGGGCACGCCATCCTATGAGCAAGCAAGCATTCAGAGCGACGGATGGGCGGCAGCTGGCTTCTGTCAAGTCGGCCATTGGCAGAATGGCACCATCCGAGGGACCCCAAGCCCAAAACCTGGCCAACGACGATGCCTCGGCCGACAGAACTGGTTTTCTTCCCCGTGTACTCCGCCAGGTCACCGGTGGCCGTGGAAGGCACGGCAAGAAGACTTCGACTCTCATATTGACGTTTCAAGTCACCGCGGCGAAATTGACAGCGCTGCTGCAGCCTGCTAATATCGAGTCCCAAGACGAGTCAGGCCTCGCGGGATCTCCGAAACCCGTGCGAAGTAATCAGATCCCAGAGATTGGCAGCACGACAAGTGACATGCCCGCTCTCGCCACCCCCCCGCTACTGGACCGAGACCAATCCGAAAAGGGGCCTCCAGGCTCTGAAGGTAGCATACAGATAAGCTTGTCTCTCGGTACAGCGGCGAATCACCAAGCAGGGCAGAATTCCAGTCACGGAAAGACTGATGTCGGCGGCACCCTCCCGAATGCATCGGTTAAAAGAGGTCGCCCCAAAGGGCCAACGAAGAAGACCCGAGGCGGGAAAAAGGGCGGACCCTTTAGATGCGACAAGTGCGGCGAGGTCTGGCGCAACGACAATGGCCTCAAGTATCACCTCGAGAAGTCGAGCTCAGCTTGCAATACCTCGTATGTGGCACCAGAGCCAAGAGCACCTGGATACTCCGCTAGAAAAAGATCCCTCGCTATAGAGGACACCAACCTCGAAACGGATGCGCCTGGCGTACTGCAAGGAAGGCCAGTTCGTAAAGTCGCAAATAGGAAGACCGTGGTAGAAAGTCCCGAGCCAACCACACCAAGCGGAACCAGGCTCACAAGCCAGGCTTCGGTCTTTCAGCATGCTGAACCACTCAATGCGCGGCAAATACAGCCACGTGAAGGTCCAGAACATGTTCATGACAGCGGTCCTTCCTTTGACAGTACAACGCAAACCTCAACAAGCACAACACTCGAACAAAACGGCAAACCAGCAGTTTCTTGGGGCCACAGTAAGACCAGCTTACTTGTTGAAAGTCCCTTCGCGCTCGTGAGAGATGCAGGCGTTGGAAAAACCAACACCAATCCCATCCAGGGGCGCTCTCCGCGTAGGCAAAGCCGTGTTGACCCGGGTCTCGCGTCAAGTCATGGTGCTCTGCCGGACACTCCTACCTTCGCGGAATATTCTCAGCCGTCCTATCTTGATCCGCCTATGACCCAAGCTCCAGAGGAGGCAGTACAACAAGACCAGTTCAAGGAGGAACGAGGACGTGATATTGACTTCGATCCCAACCTGATCCCCGAGGCCTCAGTCTCGACTGGGGACAACATGATGACACCCTACACCGAGCAGCCGAGCTCCTATCTCCCCACCTTTGAGATGCCACTTGGGCCGAGCCCTTTTGGCCAACGACCAAACTCACAGCTACATCGGTCCAGTGAAATCATACGCTACCTTCTCAACAATTATGGCGGCTGTTTTCCAGGCGAAAAGGCTGTTTGGTACGCTCTCACTGCGGTATGGGAGAAGGCATTTCCTTCAGACAGCTGGCCAAATTTCGGCACAACTCAGACGGTCGTCAAGAAGATGGAAGAGAAGAAGATGCTAAAGCGAGCTGTCCACGCTTTTCGCGACGCAAAGGGCGCCTTCAAGTCGGTGACAGTCCTTGTTGCGCCTGGCATTACCTCTACCTCGAGGGCGGTCTTAGACTGGAAAGATGGGATGATCGCCCAGTACCCGGAGACGTTGATACTTCCAGAGTTGACACCAAAGTCAGGTATGCCGGATGATAACACCTGGAATGGCAGGCCCGTCTTCTCTACCAGGAGGAAGTTGGGACAGGATGTGGGAGTCTTGACCGCGCCTGTCTACGCGGTGACCCCAGTTCGCCGGCGGAGAGGAAGCGGACGGCCAGGACCTAGTCCACGCAAACGACAAAAAGTTGAGTTGGCCAGATCTCAAAACCAATTCCACGTGTCAGAAGAAGGGCCTTATGATGCCACCATCTTCCGCCTCATTGTCGGAGGTCACGACTCTGATCTCCAGTCCCAAGTTCCCAAGCAGCAACCCGCAGCTATGGCGTTGACATTTCTTGAGCCGAATTCTCGCCTCGAAGATGAAGAGGCTATTCGTCTGGCTGAAGAGTCCATGGCGCAACGACGTCCTCGAGGTCGTCCCCCGCTGAGACAGCATCCCCCGCCCACCATAACTTACAATACCGATGGGCAGCCTCTTGGTCATCCAGGGCTGGGTTTCGTGGATCCTGTTCCTCTTACAGCTACAGATAGCATGTGGCCTCGACTTGATTCTAGCTTCTTTGAGCAGCCTGTCAGCTATGCCATGTACGGCCAGCTGCCAGGCGTCCAGCAGAACCTCTTCCATTGCTTGCCTCGAGGCTTGGCAGACATAATGGGCCCCGAGTGGCTGCGAAGCCAAGAGTCGATGCCGCTCACAACGTTGGACGCCTTCGAGCTTCAGGTCAAGAAATGCAAGGCCTGGGAACGCAACAGAAGGCGGAGAACACAGCTCCTGACTATGAACTCTGTCGCACCAGATTACATCTGGATTAACCATGTGGTTAATATTCCTGTCATGGAGGGCGTGCCGAATGTATCTGGCTGGGTCACCGAAGACGAGACCACTTGGACCGCCGATCTAGATGAATCGGCACTGTCTCCCAGACCAAAGAAACGACGAGCTGTCGCCGTTATCGATACTAACAAGAGGGTTCCATTCGACCCTTCTCTCAAGGCATTGGATTTCAAGACCAGGAAGATGACTCCGTGGACCGGGCCGTCCAAGAATGGACAAGCGCTGGCGGAAGGTCGACAGCTCAACAGCAGCAATAACGATGCGCTGATCGCTGCCTTTGTGGCCACGCGCGTTCTACTTGGAGGTGCGGACAAGTACGTGGAATGGGGCCTGCTGTTGAGGCTGTTCCCCGACAAGTCAATCGCGTGGCTGCGACGGTTCTGGTCGAAAGCTCGCAAGGATCGTGCAGTTTCGATCGCCAACCTGACCAAAAGGTTTCAGACGCAATTCGTCAAGGCCTATGAACGAAACGAGCTCCCCTCGATCGACTTTGACAACATTCTGAGCTACGACTGGGTCAGGGTGGTTGAGTGGACCATGCAACTGGTCGGCGAAGCAGTCACGCTGCCACCGTCAAGAGCAGAGCTTCAACGCGAGTTCACGGTCAAGACTGGGATCTCTGACCCGAATGACTGGCAGCGTGCTTACTACAGCGCCCAGTCATCCATGTTCAGTCGACTCGAGGCACTTACTTCTAAGGTCATCAGTGTCCCTGTCGACTCGAAACCTGGACAACGTAGCACCGAAGACGTCGAGCTTCTACGGGCAATCTCCTGGGTTCGTGCCCTATGCGGCACCAAGCCAGGCCGCTATAAGCCTGCGGATATACGCCAAAAGGTGTCCTCGCTCACACCTCATGGCGATGAACACAACAGCGCCTTGGTAGCACGGGCCATCGCCGTTCTGCAGAAGAGGAGCGTCATCACCAAAACCAGGCATCGGATGGGCGAATTAGGTTCCCACCGATACAGCGACTGGTTTCTTCCACGACTCGAGAAAGCCAGTCACTCCCACAAGTTCACCGAGGCGGCGACGTTCAAGTCTGTGCTAGACGACATTTTCCGGAGAAACGAGGTATACCGCATTCCCTACGTTCTACAAGACGGGGAGGTCATGGCTATGATCAACATGCAGGCGTTTGGACGCATTAAAGTGGCACCGGTAGATGTTCCTCATATCCCGCTTGGATTCAAGCCGGGATTCTACGAAAGCCGCAAGTTCCCGAAGTCCTTTTACAACTTTGGTCTCGAGGTCACACCCACTGGATCATACATCTACAACGAAGACATGGATTTCCTCAATGCCGCGAAGGATAGCCGTCCGCCAGGAGAAACACCAGAGGGCGCGCTGCCACTATGGTCGGATATCTTCGGCAACCCCGACGAAGGACGATGGGAGCAGGTCATTCGAGCCATGGCGTTCGCTGTCGCCATGCGCGGTCCTCTGAATGCGGATGGCATCAGGTTGGCCTTGAAACCTTGTCTGGACGACTTTGAGGTGCGAGTCGCAGTAGATTGGGCAACGGAACACAGAATTCTCAAATTGACAGACCACGGGACCTCCTATACCACGGACGAGTGGTGGTGGCTTCTGGCAGGCAGGATTGACACGCAGGCAGCCGATGCAACTGGGAACCGGAACCTGGGGAGCGTTGACTGACAAGCGGGCCTGACCTAACATGGGGGGAGAGCTGAAGACTGTATCATTAGTCGCAGCTATGTATGTACATTATTCATACCAACAGTGCTTCGATGCGTTTCGTGATATGGTTGGGTCGCTAGTCAACAAATTAAGCAGATCCAGCATGTCCGGGAAGCCAAGGTCAGGACGGCTTCAGCATATTTTATACAGACCACACTGTATCATTTCGTACGATTCGCAAGTGACGACGTCAACACTAACGTGCAAAATGCGGCGGAGTGGATGTTATCAGGATCAGCCAGGTATTCAAATCTAGGTATCGCATGCTTCAACGCCATAAACAACATAACATGCTCGTAAAAAATAGCAAAAGGAAAAGCGCAGCCGATATCATCTCTAGTCTTCCAACAGAGCCTTGAGGATCATGGCAATAAGGATGACAACAATGATCACAATGGCCCGATCCACCCATACGGGAATCCCGTCATCTGCGGCAATATGTAACTGCGCAGGCTGGCCGACTGGAGCAGGTAAAGGAACTGTTGGTGTTGGTAGCGGGGCGGGGCGACCTTCCCGGGCCTGTGGTGCGCCCAACTGAGTTGTCGCGGGTGGTGGTCCAGCAGCTGGTGCTGCCGCAGTTGCCGCCTCGACGTTTTGCGCCGGCGCTGTGGTTTGAATAAAGCCCTCGGCGAGCTCTGCATTCTCGTTGTCCGATGCCGCCTGACTTGTCGTAGAAGTCGGGGCACCACTGTTCTCAGCAGCCTTGCCCATTTCGTCTTTCCAACCCATCTTCAGCTCGGATGGTACCTCGACCTCGGCGGTGGCTTCGCTTGCCTTGGCTGCTTCCTCGGATTCCTGCATGATCTCGGCGTTTGTTTTCGCGCAAGTCGGGCACTTGTACGTCTGCGAAGCCTGCGCATGTCGTTTGCGGATGTCGTCGGTGGCTTCGAGGCCGCCCAGCTGGCCACGAGGGTCGGTCTCCATGAAACTTCGTAGCCTAGTACAGCGAGCGGTGGTCAGTGTCGTCCAGGGAGCGAGGGGTAATTGCGTGAACCTACGCAACCAGTGCAGTGCGAACGCCCCATGCAGGCTGCCATGTCTCTTCGTGGTGCCCGCTGATGCTCAAGCAGATCTCGCGGTTGACTTCGAACCGGCCGCTGGGAGTTGAGAATCGGAAGCTGGGAGGGCGCAAGGGATATGTAGGCGGTAATACTATTCGACCGTGGTATATACCGTCTCCATATGCCGAGTTAGGAGGTCCACGGAAGGTGAAGTGCCATTCGAATAGATCAGACTCTAATGGAGAAGCCGTGTAATCGGGCGAGGGGGAGTTGGAAAGCTCAGCAGCCTCTTTCACTGTAGCCCAGGTCAGACGACAGCGCGCATGAATATAGTACTTATTCAGACTCACAGATGCGCCGTATCGTCGGTGACTTGGAGTTAAACTTGGGCGTCGCCATGGTGGGCAGTTGAAGGCTTATGCCAACCGGCAAGCAGAGACGTCGCGAGCCTTAATGCTTTACATGAGCAAATTGATTGCGCAGAGCCCGGGCCCCAGATATCAGATAATGGTCGGTAAAATGTAGACTCAAGTTCGTTAAAACCTGCTTGTAGTAGTGCGGTGAGGTTAACGGTTAAAACGTGCTTCACATCAACTGCCTGGCTGTCACTTATAGATGGATGGGCAGCTACTGGCCGCCCCTCCTGTGACGAGTGTTCCAGGTTGGCCTTTACAGAGCATGATAAGATAAGGCGATGAGCCAGACCCACATCCGTGCCTCCGTCCACGGATGGCGGCGACCAGGTGTGTTACATAATCAACTCAATTCTGGATCGGACCGCTGCAACTACTAATGAAGCATCGACGAACGTGATCCCATCGTATCTTTGCCAAAGAGACGGCGCAAACCCGACGAGCTCAACATCCACTAGGTACTGCCACGGCAAGGTCAGTAGTCGTCTTCCAATTGACTCGCCTGATTCACTGACCTTCTACCTCAAGTCTCTGTACCTTCAAACGCACACCGAACGACAACCGAACGAGAATAGCCGACAACAGCATGGCCGGTCCGGCAAAGCCTCCCAACATGGCAAGGGGAATTGCCCCTATTCGTGTCCACCGCTTCGTTGGCACGGCATTGGGCGCGGGCATGTGGTTCTTCGTGAGTGCCTTCCCAAGCCCGGGCTGGCTACGATGGGCGGAGAGACTAATCGTGTGTCATGTAGTTGATGTACCGCGCGAAGAAGGATGGTGCGACTTCCCGTGGAATCCCCAACAATGTTATCTCCGGCATACTTGCTAACACGGTTCTCTTGCAGGCTCCGTTCTTCTGGGCTGGAAGCACCCTTGGGATCACTGATGGGCAGGAGTTGTGTAGAGACAGCCGCAAGCAGGGCCATGGCGCGAAATTACAACGGTGTCAATCGTGTCGAAGGAGAGGCAGCGGGCCAATTCGGGCCACAGAGCTACGAATGGCGCGACTACATCTTACTAGGTCCTCTTCATGGATTGAACATATTTGCCGAACCTCCCTTTATCGTTTCCCACGTGAACCCGGCCTACGCGCGGGTGTCTGGCTTCTCGAAGAGATAATGCGCTATGCCCCAGGTGTCACCGCCCTGGAATGCGAACAGTTCCGAGCAAGCCATGTAGAAAATCTGCCAGCGATTGAACCAGGCGCCGGCGTTCTGCTCCCCGTACGTCTCTGCCAGATGGGGCCAGATCTCCTTCTTGTTGGCGAGCATGTTGGAAAGCCAGTCCTATTGACGTCAGCCGATCCTGAAGCGGTATCGAAGGGCAATGTCCACGGTTCGTACCTCGCAGGTCTTTGAATAATGCTGACCGTTGACCCACCACTGTTTCTCGAGCTTGAGATCGCGCTGGAAGAAGAGCAAGAGATCTGCGGAAGGCATCGTGCCCCCCGTGAAGAAGTGTGTTGTCATCCAGCCCTCCTCATAATCATAGGGGGTGGTGCGATGAGCGAAGATGTGCACGAAAAGCTTGCCCCCTGGCTTGAGGGCGCGACCAACCTTGGCCATGAGCAATTCGTAGTTCTTCATATGCTCAAACAGCTATTGGTGACGAGTGCGTGAGGTTAGCTCACATGTCAAACTCCACTGTAGTCACTGGTCTGGTTGGAGTGTGTATATATACCTCGATGGACACGACGCGGTCGAACGACTCGGATTCGAACTCGTAGTCCACGACATCGCCAGTGATGACGGTCAGGTTCTTGAGCCCCTTTTCCTCGGCCTTGGAGTCGATGTACAGCTTCTGGGTCTTGGAGTTTGAGAAGGCTGTGACCTTGGAGTTCGGGAACATCTCAGCGAAGTAAAGCGCACCGGAGCCCCAGCCGCATCTGCCAGTGAGTAAGCATATAGCCTGCATACTTCAACGCCTGTTTGAACCCACCCAAGGTCCAATATGCTCATGCCGTCCTCAATGCCGGCCTTTTCGCTGTACGTCTGCAGCATGGCGATTTCTGCCTGGGCCAGAGTCTCGCCGCCCTTGGGGTAGAGACAGCACGAGTACTTCATGCGTGGGCCAAGACAGGCGGCGAGAACGCCAGTGCCGACCTCGTAATGCTGCTTGTTAGCAGTCGCCGTCTCGATGGCGATGGGACGGCTTCGAAGTCGCTCAATGAAGGTCATCTTGCGCTCGTACTCGTCCGCGAGAGTCGTGCTCTTGATGGAATTGATCCGATCCTGGAGCTGGCGGCGAATCCCCAGCCGGATGACCGCGTGCGGCAGGTAACCGCCGTCGAGGATCCAATCTGATGAGCGCGTCAGCATGAGAACCATTTGGCGTCCGCGATGAAGGCCGGAGTCTATGCGGGTAACTGACCGATGTCCATTGCGGGATTGAGAGCTTCGCAAGCGACAGGTCGATGTGATTGAGAGTGTCTGACGATCTATGGACTAGTGATTGGTACGACAGACGATTTTGGTATGTGAGACTATCATAACAGTAATGGCATTGCCCGATCTCAACCTGCCTACGCGCGACCTGGCGTCACCTTAGTCCCGTGTAGTCCCAAAGCTGAGGAGCCGACCCTGTTGAGCTGTTTTGTTTCAGGCGATTGGCTGACTCTCCGCTGGGGCCCCTCCTTTAACACATGTATGACACGTACATTGGCTGAGTCTCTCGACTACATACCGACTGCTCACCTGCGCTTAAGGGTGGCTGCACCATCTAACTTCCATTGTCTTACAGCTCCCGCTCAAGCATTTGCGTGTGTATCAAATGCACTATCTAGTGCTGACGCAAAATGGCCACGACAGCTCGCAAACTGTGGTTGAAAAATTGCTGGCCGAGCTGCGTGTCTCGATTCCAGAGTCCCGTTCTAAATACGCGTCTGCTCCAACACCAACTTGTACTCCTTGCGCTTCTTAGGTTGACTCGACAACCTTTCCTTGATTCGGCCCAGCAGTTGTGCCAGCCGCTGGAAGAGGTACTTCTCCGACACCCATGCGCAAGCGAGATACAGGATGCCCAGAACGATCATGAAGAGCTGGAAATCCCAGCTCGTCTTACTCAGCTGCATCATGTGCCTCACCCACCGCGCGGGACGTAGAATCATGTACAGCGTGATTGAAAGTGTCGTAACAATTGTTGCTATGAATGGCCCTGCGGCAGTCAGTATCCGCACGGGCCGAGGTGGAAAGGGTGTCCTGGCACTTACAATTCTGCAGGGCTCTTTGTCTGAAGGGAGGGCCGGCATTGAGGACGACACCGGCGAAGATGTACTCGAAACACGACAACAGGAAAAGTGTCGTGTTTTCCGAGTTCTTGATATTGGACTTGTCATGCTTGACCTTGGGAGGAACGTACCTGTCCAATACCGTCAGTCCAATGCCACCTCCAGGGACGTAGGCACACCAGCACTTACCATGGCTGTTCTCGCACCGCCACGTATCCAACTGCTTGAATGGCTATGCAGATGACCATGTGACCCAGCAAGGGAAGCAGTACTTTTCGAGAAACCAAATTCGCTGTGGGTCGCTTTCTGTAGAGTGTGCGGAACGGCCCAGCCCAGCCCACTGATCTCGGATTAGCGGTGCCTTGCCTATAACTCAGGGTGAGTTGACTTACTGAAGATGGCGATGGGAAGAATGAGCAAGAGGTCAATGAACAAGAACTGTGACTGCATTTAGCTTCGTTCACGTGAGAGAATTCGGGTTCGGAGGCTGACCTGGAAATCCCCCAAGTTCGACGCCTTTGCATAAAGGAAGCTGACGGACGTGAACTGAATGGCCGAATAAAGACTCATGTACTTGAAGCAGCTGAAGCTTGTGACGAGCGCTGCGCGGCCCTCTCGAATTACTTCCGGGCAACAGCTAATGTCAAATTTGCGGCTGGTGAAGGGTGCGGCGACAGAAGCCTCCGCTTCGGAAAGGGAGATGCCAACGTCAGCCGCCTTGAGAGCACCACAATCATTCGCTCCGTCGCCACAGAAGCCAACACAGTAATCGATGCTTTGGAGCTTTTCAACTAGCTCGTGCTTCTCATCAGGGGACATCCGTGCGTAGATCTTGCCGCTTACAAGCATCTAAGGTCCATGTCAGTTCATGTTGCTCGAATGATTGCGGTCCACGCACCCGCTTGAGAATATGGGGCTCAGCATAGTCGACAAGCCATCGGAAAGCATCTCCGCTGACAGCGAGCGAATAATTGCGTATATTGCTAATGTCATACGGCAGAGATGCATCGGCTTCGGTCGTAGGGGGGAGCGGCTGTGGAGATCCGTGTCAGTTGGATGGACTGAGCAAGACCTCGAGGTCACTTACTAATAGCGTCTTGTCATTCAGAAGGAATGCGCCATTGTCGATGCTCTCCCAGGAGAGTCGCGCCTTTGCGTCGCCCGGACCGCCTAATTGCGTGTCAGTAAAGGCTGCTGTGGAGCGAGCGCTGAGATGCCGCTCTGCACGACATACCTTCAGTAAAACGCGGGACGTAGCAATGCGCTGTCCGATCAATCAGACCGCATTCCCTCCCAACGCTGATTGCAGTCAGGATATTGTCGCCAGTGCACATGATTGTACCAATGTGAGACTCGTGAAGCTCCTGCAAGACCCCAGTCGTGGTAGCCTTCAATTTGTTCTCAAAAACGATGAAGCCAACGAAGTCCAGGCCAGATTCGACCTCATCTCGTTTCATCTTTTGAATCTTCACCCAGTTGAGCTTAGGGATGTGTCGAGTAGCACAGCCGATGACACGGTAGCCTTTGTGGGTATAATACGAGAGCTGTTCGTCGTAATCTTGTGGAACTATGAATCGTTAGAGGTGTTATCCTAGAAACACTGCATGTCGTCACTTACAACTTTCTGGGCGACATATGTCACGCATGCATTCCGGGGCACCCTTCACGAATATATCTCCTGTTTGGTTCCCAAATTGGCGGACAATGACACTGGCTCGTCGGAGCTGTGAGACGAACTCGAATCCGCGGAGGATACCAAGCTCAATGGGTGACTGCAAGGTATTGAATCAGCGTATGCTCATCATCGTGGCAGAACCGGCTTACAGTGTGGGATCCTGCCGGCAGATCTTGGGCGATCATGTCCGCATATTGTTGGGGTGGGCGGGCAACAGACGGGGATAATCCGCCTTGTTCATCATCGTCCTGGTCCGTCGGCGACTGTTTGCCTTCCTCGAAGCCCCAGCCGCTGAACTCTACCATCTTCAGGTCGAGGGGATCGCCAACGAGCTCGTCGTCAACGGATCTCAAGGAATGACAGGTTGCCATTGTGTGCAGGATGGCTGCGAAGTTGCTCTTACGCGCGGTGTGAGCAGCTCTATAGAGGGACGCCGCACTCTCGAACATTTCTGTGAACCTGCCTTGATCCGCTACGCGTACACCCAAGACGTCGAGCCCCTCTTCAGTCAGTGTACCTGTCTTGTCGAAACACATAATATCGATCTTGCCGCCGACATTAACTCGTTGGGGACTGATGCAGAAAATCTGCTTCCTTTTGAGTCTGGACAGGGCAAAGCTGGTGCCGATACTCAGTGTCGCTGGCAGTGCAGGTGGAACCGCAATCGTGATAACATCTGCCACCCGTCAGTGCGTGTCTGACACACTAATAAATAACCGATCACCACTTACCCAAAGCTCTGACAATGATAAGGTGCCATGCCAAGCCCAGGCGTATGAAATTGACGAGAGACACTACGAAGCCCAGCAGAGCAACCATGGCCATGACACCGATGTAACGGAAAGAATCCCGATAAAACTTGAAGCCTGATGGTTTGGGAAACAGCATGGACCTCACTAGCGAGCCCTTCGTTGTGCTGAAGCCGGTTCGAACAACCAGAGCCAGAGCGGCAGCATCTCCACTGAGCTCATCCTGGGGACGGCGAGCACGGATGATCTTGGTGCCGCAGAACAGGAAGTGCTTCGCGACTTCCGGGGACACGGTTGGAGCGGCCAGGTCCAGCGTGAATAGAGATTCCTCGGTAGCTGGTGTTTTTGACACGGGTACGGATTCACCTAGGCCATGATGTTAGCGTCGACTATCATCGCAGCCATGCTAGACAAATGCACCTGTCAGCATGCTTTCGTTGACGATAGCATCGCCAGTCAACAACAACCCATCACTGGGGAACTGAGACAGGTTCGGATCGCTGACTTCGTAAATGTCACCGGGAACGAGCTCGCTTGACGGAACGTATCTCCCTATTCGATCAGTTAGCCTCATATCGACTGACAGATCTTCCCATGCCATACAGAACCCGTTTCTTAGCACCCGAACATCGCACTCGAAACGCGAGATTTCCCGGAGCCGCTTCATGGTCTATGACCGCCTATGAATAAGCCACTGTCTCCCAAAAGTTGAAGGGTGGTACTGACCGCCCTAGTCTCTATGAGCGTGCTTGTTATACTCCCGAAAGACATGAGGAAGATGGCTATGGCGTAGTAGTAGTATTCATCGAGTGACCATAGTATCAGGCTGGCAATTTGGAAGACGTAGAAAGGATGGAACACCTAGTCAAGTCAGTGTAGGCACAATGGTGATAGAGTGCAGCTCTTCGAACCTCGTCCACGAGCAGTCGCGAGATTGACTTTTGCTCAATATCAATGTCATTACGGCCGAAGACCACCTCGCGCACATGCTTCTCGTCACTGTCGAGGCCAGCGCGAACCGCCCTGATGTTGGTCCAGTTCGGATCTTTCCACCCATTGAAGAGTACAAACTGATCTTTCTGCTGGTGGTAGAAGAGACGCACGTAGCGATAATTGAGCATGCGTAGTTCGTCGACGATTGGATCCGGATCGTCGTCCATGGCGTATGCTTTTTCACCGGAACCAAAAATGGTGGACATGGGTCGTCCATAAAGCTTCTTTTCCACATCCAGGACGACCATTTCTCCCCACGAGTTCTGTGCGGCATTAGTACTATGCTGTTGCATTAGCTGAGACTCACGTACCTCTATAACCACCCAGTCGGAAGCTCCCAGAGCGCAGGGTTGTCCTAGAAGTTTTACATGCCAACGAGGAAGCCACCGGAGAAGCAGCCATGCCAGACCTAGGCTACAGATGCATAGTAGGACATAAACGATGTGTCCAACGCGGCTTGTACGGAACCCAGCAATTGCAATTGTGAGGTCTTCGTTGACCATGTATACTTTCTGGCTTTGACGGCCGTCCATTCGTCCACTGGCGAATGTTCGTGAACTATCAGTGCGCAAAAGTCGGTCGTGAACAGACGATCGGGAAAAGGTAGACGACCTTCGGCGAAGGATGTATTCGTCGCTGAGCCTGGCATCTTCAATGTCCAGAGAGTCTTCATCTTCTTCCCCAAATCGCATGTCCCCAACATCAGATAAGGAATCTCTATGCGCACGTTCGTGTTGCCCAGGGAGTATTTCTGGCTCGTCTTCGTCATCCTCATCGTCTTGGTAGTAGGTAAAACTGGTCGTAGAGTCGGCGCGAGGTCGGCGCCGATGGAAGGCAGAGACGCTTGTAGGTAGGCTCTCAGCAACGGGGCCCGAGAACAACTAGATCTCACTGTATTAGTACCTTGGACGCTTGTCAGCAGCCAGCTGAGCGGAAATCGCAAACACACCTCGTCCTGCGCCATTTCTACATTCTCAAAAATGCTGGTGCTACTCGCGTTGGAGTGCATGCGGTACAGCGTCCGGCTGCCCCGACGCGAATGACCATTGCTTTGCGCAAGGCCTGACCCCTCGGATCCATCCATTGTCTTGTCAGCGCTGGTATGGTCGAAATTGGGGGCAATTCTGTTGTTGACTAGCAACGCATGCCGTTTCTTGTCGACTTCGGAGCAGAGCCAATGGATCAGGGACTCATGATTGCGAAATAAAGAATCTAGTATTTGATTGAGAACAATTCAAATCAGATGCAGCCTTGAGAAACAAGTCTTGATTTGGAATTTGAGGCAGTGCGCAAAACCTAGAGGACGGTTCGAAGAGATCGATATTTACAACGCCGCCGCGGCCATGGTCTTCCTTGGCCGATGATGTCGCGGATCCGCACGCCGACCCACTGCCAAAGCTTATCGCTTATCAGTCCAAATCCGGTGCTCATACGATAGAGGAAGTCAACTACTTAATTACCTGGGTACTGTTAAATACCCTTCCTAATAATTAGTATAGAGACTCTAATTCTATAGAATAAAAGATATAAGTAAGGGAGTAGTACTAGAGATAAAAAAAATATAGACTACTCGCTAGATTAGTATAGGATGATACATAGATTAGTACTATATTGAGGTAAGGGGTTTGGGGTTTTTGGGAGCCTTCTATTGCCTTATGTAAGCTCGCGGGGCGATGCTAGTGCCGTACTAGTGAAAGAACCCCCAGGCTCAACAAGTCCATAGGCCTGGCGTGCCTGCCCATGAGGCCGACCAACTGGTGAGCGCCCCCGAGCCTGGCCGGATTTTTCTGCTCCCCCACCACTGCCAGCGTAGGGAAAAACTGCGACTCATTAGACCTCGACCTCAACTTTCCACCCTACGTATCCCTTCCTCCTCATTTCATCCCCAAACCAGCGCACCCGCCAGTCGTCGCAACGTAACGAGCTTCGTTTCATCAATTTCGAGAGTATCCATCACATCTCCGAGAACGACACATCAGCCATGGCCGAACCCATCCGCAACAAGCGGGCCAACGAGCCTTCGGCACCGTGAGTTGTGCCCCCTCTTCACCCCCAAAGTGGCAACCACCGCTTCATCGCCAACCACGCCCAACAGCACAAAAGTCATGGGAGGCTCTGAACTTTATATGCTAACAAGAACCCCTACAGGACCCCTCAGAACACACCCGCCAACAATGCTCCCATATCCTCCCACGCTCAGCAACCCGGCATTGCTAGTATCAAAGAAGGTAAGCATCCTGACCGCCCCGCCCCTCCCTTGCCAGCCTTCGCTGATCAATATCGCAGAGGACTTCGACCGTGCCACCGCCGCCTCCATTGTTGCACAAAACCCGAAGCTTCTCCAGATGATCCAAGGACGCCTTGGCTCCATCGTTGGCCGCTCCTCTGGTTACGTCGAGTCTCTCCCCCCTAACGTTCAGCGCCGTGTCGCGGGCCTCAAGGGGATTCAGAAGGAGCACTCCAAGCTCGAGGCCGAGTTCCAAGAGGAGGTACTTCAGCTTGAGAAGAAGTATTTCGCCAAGTTCACACCTCTTTACGAGAAGCGCGCCACCATTGTGAACGGCACTGTCGAGCCTTCCGCAGAGGAGGTCGAGGCTGGCGAGGACGAGGACAAGGAAGATGCTGAGGCCGCCGAGAAGCAGTCGGGTGAGACTGCCGAGAAGCCTGCCGAGTCGTCCGTTCCCGACAACGTTGCCGGCATCCCCGAGTTCTGGCTTTCCGCCATGAAGAATTACGACTCGCTCGCCGAAACGATCACCGACCGCGACGAGGGCGCCCTCAAGCACCTCACAGACATTCGCATGGAGTATCTCGACAAGCCTGGTTTCCGCCTCATCTTCGAGTTCGCCGAAAACGAATACTTCACCAACAAGACTATCACCAAGACGTACTACTACCAGAGCGAGAGCGGCTACGGTGGCGAGTTCATCTACGACCATGCGGAGGGTGACAAGATCAACTGGAAGGAGGACCAGAACCTTTCCGTCAGGGTCGAGAGCAAGAAGCAGAGGAACAAGAGTAAGCCCTCAGACGCTGTCATGGTGCTACCATGACACATTCCACCTTCGTGTTGCTAACTTGCACAGACACCAAGCAAACCCGCGTCGTGAAGAAGACTGTCCCGACTGAATCTTTCTTCAACTTCTTCGACCCTCCTCAGGCCCCTGCCGACGACGATGATGACGCTGCCTCCGACATCGAGAACCAACTCGAGTTCGACTACCAGCTTGGCGAGGATATCAAGGAAAAGATTATTCCTCGCGCCATTGACTGGTTCACTGGCGAGGCCCTTGCATTCGAGCCTATGGACGAGGATGAGTTTGAGGGCGACTTCGATGACGACGACGATGTGGAGGACGACTTCAGCGAGGACCGGGACGATGATGAGGAGTCGGATGATGATGTGAGTCTTCCCTTGTAGCCGTTTGCATCTGGTGAGGCGATTGACTGATGTTTCTTCTTTTACAGGACGACACCCGCAAGCCCAAGCAGGAGCCCACCGAGTGCAAGCAGAGCTAGACAATAATCTCGCGCAAGAATGAAGGTGGTTCCTGGCACATTTGATGCACCTTTCGATGTCAATCGAAGCCGCGGGCACACAGTTCCAATGAGAACGAAGCAAAGCCTGCTCGGGTACTCTGGCAGATGACAGGAATGCTGGACACACTCGTGGCTTTGCCCGTGGGCTTGTGGGCATTGACACTGGGACTCTTTCGAGGTGTGATAGCAGTGGCAGGCTCGTGCCTGCCGAGCTGCACTGCTAGTATGTCATTTGCTGCACACAGAATTGGTTTCGGGGTTGTAGGCTTGGTTTTGTTTTCTTTCCTTAATTTGCTGGTTGGGATGGAGCCTGGAGGTTGCCAAATAATATAGACGGGTTGCATGCACACATACAGGTCACCCTAAGCATCGTGGGCTTACTCGCCTGATTCTTACCTCCCAGCGCACGCGGGGTCCTAGTAGTCCACAGCGTAAAAAATGTCATGTTTGTAGATGAGTAACACGCAAAGACATGGTCATAAGTGAGATGTGAAAGCGCGCCAGGCCTGGTGCACTGTTCCCTGGTCGTCTTTGCCAAGCTGGCAATCGACGGGCATTCTTTCCGTTCATCCTGCGGAAGAACTGTAGACCAGCTCGACCTTGAGAGTCGAGCGGGCTTTCTCCGTCGTCATCAGTCGTGGTGGAGTAACCGGGCGGACGAGGACTGGCTGGTAGACGGGCATGACACACGCCGGGATCGGCCCGGTATTGCGTGCTCACTAAGAATACTTCGACGTACCTTACAAGAACATGCAGTGACTTACATAATGCGTGGCAGGCAGTCGTACGCAGTAGCTGAAGGAGGCATGTCCGTTACATCGGCGCCGGCACCGACAGCCATGGCGGCGCGGAGCCTCATGCTGGCAAGCATGTAAAGGAGTCAGGCCGGAAACAATGCAGCTATTCTTCGGAGACACCTTAACGGGAGTATAAGGCTTGGTGCGGGAGGTTCGTGGTCGGCACCAGCGTCTTGAGCGGTGAACCAGTGCGAAACGACCCACGCCAACCGTCCCGTCATTCGCGCCATTTTCACCCGCTTCCAGAACCGGAGATGCCTACTGTGTAGGTAGACTGTAAAAAGTTTTCGGCTATTCTCAGGGACGTGACTCAATCGATGCTCCCGTTGCCATCATCAGACGTGTTCCGTGGATCCTTTACTATTAATATATGTACACAATCGGCCCTGGGTCTCTCTCCCTTACTAGACTCTTTTTAAGACATCATCTCTGTCCCTTTTCCTGCCCCTCGCAACTAATCAGCATCTGACTTGCCAGTGAGGTCATCGCTCCTCTCACCATAGTAAGTGCCCCTTCAATCGACACCATCCTCGTGCACATCTCCACAACACCACCAAGAGACCATCGTAACAAGAGTTCGGCGCGGGGTACCCTACCTCAGATTGACTCGTTCTGTACTCGACACCGTTCGCATTTCCGCATGGGGCATCTCGCAGACTAACGTGATAGCCCAGACTGCCCCTCATCAACCCCGCCATCACGTTTGAAAGACAAACACCATGGCCTCCGCTCAGGACATTGCCGGTTCTCTCGGCGCCCCCCGTCGTGTCTCTCACAGCCAAGGCCAGCTCTCTACCTCACCACTGGCCACATTCAATTCGCCGCCATCGAGCTTCGGCGGCGCTGCCCTCAGCCGTAGGCCCGCACCCAAGCCGTTGAAGCCGTTCGACACTCAGGATGTCAAGATCTTGCTTCTCGAGAACGTGAACAAGACCGGGCAAGACATCTTGAAGGGCCAAGGCTACCAAGTCGAGGTGCTCAAGACTTCTTTGCCCGAGGACCAGCTCATCGAGAAGATCAGGGACGTTCATGTCATCGGCATTCGGTCCAAGACGAAGCTGTCGGAGAAGGTCCTTCGCGAGGCCAAGAATCTCATAGTCGTTGGCTGTTTCTGCATCGGCACCAACCAGGTCGATCTCGACTTTGCCGCCAAGCAGGGCATTGCCGTCTTCAACTCTCCGTTCGCAAACTCGCGAAGTGTCGCAGAACTCGTCATCGGCGAGATCATTACCCTCGCCCGGCAGCTGGGCGACCGCTCTCTTGAAATGCACCGCGGCACCTGGAATAAGGTGAGCGCCAAGTGCTGGGAGATTCGCGGTAAGACGCTGGGTAAGTTTGACAGCCGAGCACTAGTTATGCTTTATCTGATAATGGGTCAACCTTAGGCATTGTTGGCTATGGCCACATCGGCTCCCAGCTCTCCGTACTGGCCGAGGCCATGGGCATGACGGTCATCTACTACGACGTCGTCACTCTGATGGGCTTGGGCACCGCAAGGCAGGTACCCACGCTGGATGCCCTGCTCGAAGAATCGGACTTCGTCACCCTGCACGTCCCAGAGCTTCCCGAGACGAAGGAGATGATTTCTGCCGCCCAGCTCAGCAAGATGAAGGAGGGCTCATACCTCATCAATGCCAGCCGCGGTACCGTCGTCGATATCCCGGCGCTGATCAACGCCATGCGTACTGGCAAGATTGCAGGCGCTGCCCTTGACGTCTACCCCAACGAGCCTGCTGCCAACGGTGACTACTTCAACGCTTCGCTGAACCAGTGGGGAGACGATCTCCGCTCCCTCAGCAACATCATTCTCACGCCGCATATTGGCGGCAGCACCGAAGAGGCGCAACGCGGCATTGGCATCGAAGGTATGCTCCCAATGATGATCCCGCTCCCTAGGAATCCATCTTGACTGACCGATCTACAGTCAGCGAGGCTCTCGTCAGATATGTGAACCAGGGCATCACCCTCGGCAGCGTCAACCTGCCCGAGGTGAACCTTCGTTCCCTGACGTTGGATGAGCCTGATCACGCTAGAGTAAGTGGCCTGCTCGGCTGACAAAACGAGGCCGGTCGACTAACAATCTGCAGATTATCTACATCCACCAGAACGTGCCGGGTGTGCTGCGCAAAGGTAGGCGCTATTCACGGTAATGCCCAGGACCATGGCTGACGCTGACGCCTCAACAGTGAACGAGATCCTCGGCGAACACAACGTCGACAAGCAGATCACGGATAGCAAAGGAGATGTAGGTCGCACTGGCAAAACACACGATGCGGTCCACGGTGCTAATGCGCGTATAGATTGCCTACCTCATGGCCGACATCAGCTCGGTCAAGGCCAGTGATATCAAGCAAATCACGGAGGCTCTGGACTCGCTGAGCTGTAAGTGTCCTGCATGAAGGCAGCCCCACGATTCTCGCTGACTCTGCGTGTAGCCCGCATCGTGACTCGTGTTCTCTTCTAGAGGCAGCCGCAATTCCATAACAAAAGGCGTTAAATGGATGGGATTTGGAGGGCAAAAGTGGTTGTCGAACTTCAACTCGGCTTATCTTGCTGGACGGCAGGGGCATTTTCAACAATACTGTCGGACGACGAAAGGTCGTCTCTTTAGTCGGGGGTTCAAGAACCCGGCGTCGAGCTTGGTTTGATGCACGTAATACTGTTTTTCATGCTGGCCTCGTATCGTGGGGTCATTCACATGAATGCCATGTGAAAGAATCATATCACACTGCGACCGGGCCGTCATGGCGGTCATGCCCTACTAGTGACTATGCCATCGCTGGTGTGCATGTCGACGCGGTGACCAGCCACGTCAGGGATCATCACAGTGGGTGGGGTGGCTGGAAATGCATCCCTGGCGAGTAACTCAGCCAGTAGCCATCAGAAGTCTAAGATACAGAGGGAATGTGTCTGTTCTAGGCCAGATGGTACCCCGCCAGTACTGGCGCGATCCATAATGTCGGGTTTTGCTCATTGTAAGGTACCTACGAAGATGCTCGTCAGATGGAAAGCTGCGTCGAAGCAGTCGTGGAAATCCTAGTAACAGAAGTGCATTACCCCTGAGCAAGTACGGTTTTAGAGATGTGGCGCCTGTTCAGACTCGCATTTGCCCGCCGTAGGACAGGACTAGAAAGAAAGGGGTTGGGTCGTTGGGAGGCTGATCCTTGTAAACAGAAGGTGAGCCCCTGGAGGTCCCTTCAAGAGCGGTAGGGGACCTTGTTCTTGACTGTCCCCATCGCCTTCGGGATCACACTGTGTCTAGCAGCGTGGTCAGGGGGGATCTAACGCGCTCTGGCTGTCTTGTAGAGCGTTTCAGCTTGTTGTGGGCACCGGGAAAAGGGGGCCCCAGAAAGGCGGTGACCAGAATGCGCCTAAACATACAGTGCTGAACACTGTTTCCCGGACCCCTGCAGGGCCCGACGCGTCTGCACTAAGGTAAAGAGTGGTGGGTAGCTGGCCGGTCGGTGGTGGGCAAGTACCTTTCGCGTCCTTCTCCCCTGAGTCCTCTCACAGTCCGCCCACAGGTCCGGCGCGGTACTTTGCCCTCCCGTCCATCCCAGGTCCTTTTAGTCCAGTGGTGGGTGACAGCGCTCGGAGCACGAGCTTTCTCCTTGACCCCTGTCTTCAAACCGTCCAACGCATCTCCAAAAAGTTGTCGGATCCATCCTTGCCCCAGAGAGGCATCGAGACACGTCTACCACCTCGTTCTTCCTGCATGTCCTTTATTCGGCAGGACAGCCATCGACGGAGCCGGTGATTCTTTCTTTGGTCGAGGTCATTGTATCCTCCGGACCTTCGCTGCCACTAGGCTGCCCGTACCTACGCACCTGCTGCGCCTACCATCGCCTCGCGTCCACTACGGTTCATGAGCGAGCTCCTAGCACTCCTGGCCGAGCTCCATCAACCACCCCCTTTGCTACGCCTCTTCACGTCCGCTGCTCTGCTGCCGCGGAACGTATCACATCCGACACCCCTCCTTCGCACTCGTTCCCTCGATAAACAAAATGTCCCAAAACTACGATGTTGGCACGCGGGCCTGGCAACCTGATGCCACGGAGGGCTGGGTTGCATCCGAAGTTGTCAACAAGACCATCGACGGCAACAAGGCAAAACTTGAGTTCCAATTCGAGAATGGCGAGGTAGGTTTTTCGCATCCTCTCCGATGTCACTCCCTGCCGTTCTTCCCGCTTGTCGTACGGAGCTGACCATGCGCGTGCAATTAGACCAAAGTTCTCGAATTCTCTCTCGAGGCCTTGGAGAACGGCGACCCGTCGCTCCCTCCGCTGATGAACCCGGCCATGCTTGAAGCGAGCGATGATCTGACAAACCTTTCCCATCTGAATGAGCCTGCGGGTAAATAACAACATGCCCGACTTCCTTGATACGAGAGATTGTGGCTGACAGCATTCAACTGGCAGTTCTGCAGGCCATTCGGTTGCGCTATGCGCAAAAAGAAATTTACACGTACAGCGGCATTGTTCTGATAGCGACCAACCCCTTTGCCAGGGTCGATTCCCTCTATGTTCCAGGCATGGTCCAAGTATATGCTGGGAGGCAGAGGGCGACACAAGCACCGCATCTGTTCGCCATCGCCGAGGAGGCCTTCATGTAAACATTACCGCCCCTCTAGAAACTGTGATGGCTAACCGTATCTAGGGATATGCTGCGGAGCGGGAAGAACCAGACGATTGTCGTGTCCGGCGAGTCTGGTGCTGGAAAGACCGTGAGTGCCAAGTATATCATGCGTTACTTTGCCACGAGAGAGGCACCCGACAACCCCGGAGCACGCTCCAAGAAGGGCGCCGAAGCAATGAGCGAGACGGAAGAGCAGATCTTGGCCACAAACCCTATCATGGAGGCCTTCGGCAACGCAAAAACCACCAGGAACGACAACTCCTCCCGTTTCGGCAAGTACATTGAGATCATGTTCGACGACAAGACCAACATCATCGGCGCTAAGATTCGCACGTATCTGTTGGAACGGTCAAGGCTCGTGTTTCAGCCGTTAAAAGAGCGGAACTACCACATCTTCTACCAGCTTGTCGCCGGCGCCACAGAGCAGCAGAGGGAGGAGCTGAGCCTTCTCCCGGTCGACCAATTCGACTGCCTCAACCAAGGCGATTGTCCCACGATAGATGGCGTGGATGACAAGGCCGAGTTCGAGGCAACCAAGAGTTCTTTGAAGACGATCGGTGTGTCGGACGACCAGCAAGCGGAGATCTTCAGACTCCTTGCTGGTCTTCTGCATCTCGGCAACGTGAAGATCGGCGCTGCCCGCAATGATAGCGTTCTGGCGCCGACCGAGCCCTCTCTCGAGCGCGCATGTTCCATCTTGGGCGTCAACGGTGAACAATTCGCCCGATGGATTGTCAAGAAGCAACTCGTGACACGGGGCGAGAAGATCACCTCAAATTTGACGCAAGCGCAAGCCATCGTTGTCCGAGACTCCGTTGCCAAGTACATATACTCGAGCCTCTTCGACTGGCTCGTCGAGGTCGTCAACATGAGCCTTGCGACGGACGATGTGCTCAGTCGTGTGTCTTCTTTCATCGGCGTCTTGGATATCTACGGTTTCGAACACTTCGCCAAAAACTCGTTCGAACAGTTCTGCATCAACTACGCCAACGAAAAGCTTCAGCAGGAGTTCAACCAGCACGTGTTCAAACTGGAGCAAGAGGAGTATCTTCGGGAAGAGATTGACTGGACCTTCATCGACTTTTCAGACAATCAGCCATGTATCGACCTCATCGAGGGGAAGATGGGTATTCTGGGGCTGCTGGACGAAGAATCGCGACTTCCAATGGGCTCCGACGAACAATTCGTGACAAAGCTGCATCACCATTACGCCGCCGATAAGAACAAGTTCTACAAGAAACCGAGGTTCGGGAAGTCAGCCTTCACCGTCTGCCACTACGCCGTGGACGTCACCTACGAATCAGAAGGGTTCATTGAGAAGAACCGTGACACGGTTCCCGATGAGCACATGGAGGTCCTCCGCGCAACGAGCAATGATTTCCTACGCTCAGTTCTAGACGCTGCTTCTGCTGTTCGCGAGAAAGACCTGGCATCAGCATCGTCCAACGCCGTGAAGCCAGCTGGAGGAAGGAAGATTGGGGTTGCTGTCAACCGCAAGCCTACCCTAGGCGGTATTTTCCGGTCTTCGCTCATCGAGCTGATGAACACCATCAACAACACGGACGTGCACTACATCCGCTGCATCAAGCCCAATGAGGGTAAAGAAGCGTGGAAGTTTGAGGGGCCAATGGTTCTCAGCCAGCTACGAGCTTGTGGTGTCTTGGAGACTGTTCGCATCAGTTGTGCGGGCTACCCGACGCGCTGGACATACGAAGAGTTCGCTTTGCGCTATTACATGCTCGTCCATTCCGACCAGTGGACAGCCGAAATTCGGCAGATGGCCGATGCCATCTTGACCAAGGCCCTGGGCACCTCATCGGAGCGAGGTATGGACAAGTATCAGCTCGGCTTGACCAAGATCTTCTTCCGAGCAGGTATGCTCGCCTTCCTTGAGAACCTTCGCACAAGCCGTTTGAATGATTGCGCGATTCTCATCCAGAAGAATCTGCGAGCAAAGTTCTACCGCCGTCGGTTCCTCGAAGCTCGTAATGCTGTCATCACCTTCCAATCTGCAACTCGCGGTTTCCTCGCTCGCAAGGTTGCTCAGGAGCTGCGGACTGTCAAGGCTGCGACAACCATTCAGAGGGTTTGGCGAGGTCATACCCAGCGGAAGTCGTTCCTGCGCATCAGGAACAACGTCATTCTGGCCCAGGCCGCTGCCAAGGGCTACTTGCAAAGACGGAAGATCTTGGAGGAGCGTATTGGCAACGCCGCCGTGCTCATCCAGAGGGCCTGGAGGTCTCGATGCCAGCTGCGCTCCTGGAGGCAGTACCGCAAGAAGGTCACGCTCATCCAGAGTCTCTGGCGTGGCAGGAAGGCGCGTCGCGAGTACAAGAAGGTCCGCGAGGAGGCCCGGGATCTCAAGCAGATCTCCTATAAACTGGAGAACAAGGTTGTCGAGCTCACCCAGTCACTGGGATCGATGAAGGCACAGAACAAGACCCTGGCCTCCCAGGTTGAGAACTACGAGAGCCAAATCAAGGCATGGAAGAACCGCCATAATGCCCTCGAAACCCGTACGAAGGAGCTGCAGACCGAGGCCAATCAGGCCGGTATTGCCGTCGCTAGGCTCCAGGCTATGGAAGATGAGATGAAGAAGCTACAGCAGAGCTTCGAGGAATCGACAGCTAATATCAAGAGGATGCAGGAAGAGGAGAGGGAGCTCAGAGATTCTTTGCGCTCAACCAACACGGAACTCGAGACGATGCGGGACCAAAGCGCTCAAATCGAGGAGGAGAAGCTGTCCTTGCGCCAGCAGCTTGCGGAACTGCAGGATCAGCTTGAGCTTGCCAGGAGGATGGCCCCCGTCAACGGCGAGTCGGTGACCAACGGAGCTGTCGCCGCTGGCCCTCCGGCGAGTGGTCTGATCAACCTGGTCTCTTCGAAGAAGCCCAAGCGCAGGAGTGCTGGCGCAGAACCCCGTGAACTGGACCGGTTCAGCGCCGCTTACAATCCCCGACCGGTTTCCATGGCTGTGACAAGCTCTGCCCACCGGCAACACATCGCAGCTGGCGGCTTCCTGCCTAGTGTCGACAACATCGAGATGGAACTTGAGACGCTTCTCGCGGACGAGGACGGTCTGAACGAGGAGGTGACTATGGGACTCATTCGCAATCTGAAGATCCCCTCCCCCAACACCAACCCGCCCCCTTCGGACAAGGAGGTGCTGTTCCCCTCGTACCTGATCAACCTGGTCACGTCGGAAATGTGGAACAACGGATTTGTCAAGGAATCGGAACGTTTCCTGGCCAATGTTATGCAGTCCATCCAGCAGGAGGTCATGCAGCATGACGGCGACGAAGCCATCAATCCCGGCGCCTTCTGGCTTTCCAACGTCCATGAGATGCTTTCTTTCGTCTTCCTCGCTGAAGACTGGTATGAGGCCCAGAAATCGGACAACTACGAGTACGACCGCCTCTTGGAAATCGTAAAGCACGATCTTGAGAGCTTGGAGTTCAACATTTACCACACTTGGATGAAGGTGCTCAAGAAGAAGCTTCACAAGATGATCATTCCTGCTATCATCGAATCCCAGTCTCTTCCCGGTTTCGTCACAAATGAAAGCAGCCGGTTCCTCGGCAAGCTGTTGCAGTCAAATTCGGCACCAGCCTACAGCATGGATAACCTCTTGAGCCTACTCAACAACGTCTTCAGGGCCATGAAGGCATACTACCTCGAGGATTCGATCATCACGCAGACGGTCACGGAGCTCCTCCGCCTGGTCGGTGTGACAGCTTTTAACGACCTTCTCATGAGGAGGAACTTCCTTTCTTGGAAGCGTGGACTGCAGATCAACTACAACATTACCCGCATCGAAGAATGGTGCAAGAGTCACGATATGCCCGAGGGTACCCTCCAACTCGAGCATCTCATGGTATGTGCCTTGTCAGCCTCGCAACACCTGTTTCCAACCGGCTAACCCCGAATAGCAAGCAACCAAGCTGCTGCAGCTGAAGAAGGCGACTCTCAACGACATTGAGATCATCCAAGACATTTGCTGGATGTGAGTTGGCATTGTCTGCCCCGGTCCTTATTTACACTTCTAACATGAATATCGCGCAGGCTCTCGCCCAACCAGATTCAGAAGCTTCTCAACCAGTATCTCGTCGCCGATTACGAGCAGCCGATCAATGGCGAGATTATGAAGGCTGTCGCATCTCGCGTGACTGAAAAGAGCGACGTCCTCCTGCTGCAGGCCGTGGATATGGATGACAGTGGCCCGTACGAAATTGCTGAGCCGAGACAAATCACGGCGCTCGAAACCTATACGCCGTCCTGTAAGTTCCGAATAAGTCATGGATCTC
This sequence comes from Furcasterigmium sp. R96-07A1, assembly GCA_037042015.1. NCBI lineage: Eukaryota > Fungi > Ascomycota > Sordariomycetes > Glomerellales > Plectosphaerellaceae > Furcasterigmium > Furcasterigmium sp. R96-07A1. The sequence continues at coordinate 122,720 of JAXQJP010000001.1, forward strand.
TGCATGAAGTGATTGCTAACCCATCTTTCCAGGGCTGCAAACACCCCGCTTGAAGCGCTTGGCCGAAATTGTGTCCGCGCAGGCCATTGCTCAACAAGAGAAGCTCGAGTACGGCCCTGATGACGACCGATTCGAGGGCAACGGCGATATCGTCGAGGCCGACGAGGAAGATGAGCCGCAGCTTCCAGCCAAGCGTCTTTCTGCTTAATAACGAAACCCCTGCATTCGACTCACGTTAGGAAGCCTGTGGGATTCACAGTGTGGTTTCTGGCTGTTGAGTCTGCCTGTGTTCTAGATCTCCAATCTATGTCTTTGCCTGGGCCATCCACAGTCTCGGCGGGGAGCAAGAGAGGCATGTATGGACGTCCTTTTTTGTGATGGATATTACCGCGCGCATCAAGGGATATGGCCCGTCTGACATTGGAGTCTGGGCACCACGTGTATTGTAGTTGTGACCTAGTGTGCCTCTTCTGTACGGCATTGACGGTGGCTCGTTCACCGCCTGCACTGATATCATGTAGACGAGCGATGATCAATGGATGGGATTTTTGACGAGACGGGTCGGAAAAGATGCCTCGAAAGGCGCGCTCTATGCCGATCTGAAAGATATTATTACTGTTGAACTCCATTCGTGGTGGTGATGATGATGAAGCGCAGATGCAGGCTACTATGTAAAAAGTGGGTCCCTCGTTTGGCGGGTGGAAAATTTCAGTGACAGGCCTGGAAAGCATTGCTCTCTCTGGCTACCATCATCTTGATGCAAGACGACTGAACACTTCCGGCACATTCACAAACCTCCAGCAAAATGGGTCGAACTACACCCAACGTCATCGTGACGGGCACACCCGGTGTCGGGAAGACAACTCATTGCGAGGAGATCGCCCGGCGAACAGGCCTCAAGCATCTCTCAATTAATCAGATCGTCAAGGACAAGGAATGCCACGATGGCTGGGACGAGGAATATTCGTGCTGGATCGTGGATGAAGACAAGGTCAGTTCGGACTTGGGCCCTTCTTTAGATCCTGTCGATCTTGTTGGGCGACCCTAGCTGATCTCTTGAAGCTTCTTGATGCACTGGAGAACGAGGTGCCGGAGGGAGGATATCTGATCGACTGGCACGCCTGCGATCTGTTCCCGGAGAGCTGGATCGATCTGGTCGTCGTGTTGAGGGTGGACTCGACCACACTTTACGATCGACTCGCTGAGAGGTGAGTCTCGGTTTCGCCGTGGCTGTTCAGGAGAGACCCCGAGGCCATGGGCTGGGCTGTATGCGGTACTAACTTATCTTTCCCACCTCAGGAAGTATCCAGAGGCCAAGCTGCAGGAGAACCTGGATTCGGAGATCATGGAGGTGCTACTGGCTGAGGCAAGAGAAGCCTTTGCCGAGGAGATCGTCGTGGAGTTGACGAGTAACACGGCAGATGAGATGGAGGCCAACGTTGGACGAGTAGAAAGTTGGCTGGAGCAGTGGAAGAAGGACAACGTCACAAGCTCTTGAGCCGGGAGGGTTCCTGGCTACCGCACGCTTCGCAATCTGCTGGACCTAGGCAGTACATATCGACTCAATCACTAGACTAGTGATATCCGAGCTCAGGGGATGAATGAAATGACACAAATACCCTCGCTACCAAATTTGAGGGTGAGCCTCCATGCCAGTGTCGCTGTGCCGCTTGAGCGGCGTGGCTCACATCACTCTCGTCAGCTCACAAGGCCTACTGCATCGCATAAAATTCGCTCAAGTCAAGCACCCTTCCTTTGCCTTTGAAGATTGAGTAGCCTCGGATCTTTTGAGTACCAGTGCGAAAATCTCCGCCGGCTGGTCGTGACGTTGAATCCCACTCAGAGATGCGGCATCCACCTCGGCCGAGGCTTCACAATCCTCATTGGCGGGTCTGGGACTACCTACTACTTGATAAGCGTTTGCCGTCAGTCGGTGGCACCCGCTCACTCGTGTATTTATGCATCGACACCATCGCTGTGAACAAGCTCTCAGACATAGGACAACTTGCGCATCACAGCTTCGGCTGAAAATTAGTTCGCCTCCACTGACTACACTCGCCTTTTCAACGGGCAGTCCGGCTTCTTCACTATGGCGACTCCTCCAGTGGTCAATTTTATCACCGGCAACGCGAACAAGCTACGCGAGGTCAAGGCAATCCTCGAACCGGGAATCACCGTGAACAGCCAGTCCATCGACATTGAAGAGGTCCAAGGGACTGTTGAAGAGGTCACGCGAGCCAAATGCCGCAAGGCTGCCGAGACCGTATGGACCAACCCATGCACAGTCGACGTTGGACTTTACTCAGTGGCTAACGAACATCGCAGGTCAATGGTCCGGTCCTTGTCGAAGATACCTGTCTCTGCTTCAAGGCGCTTGGTGATTTGCCAGGCCCCTACATGTGCGCGGCCCTAGCTCCTGCCCGCTTCTCGGACACAAGACTAACTGATGCGAAGCAAATGGTTCATGCAGACCATTGGTCACCAGGGGCTCAACAATCTTCTCGCCGCCTACGAGGACAAGTCTGCCGATGCGGTGTGCACCTTTGCCTATGCAGCTGGCCCCGGCCATGAACCTGTGCTCTTCCAAGGCCGAACAAGGGTTTGTGCTCCATCGGCCCAGTCGTGTTGTTTCGCAGCTGCATGCTGATTCCGTCCAGGGCAAAATTGTACCGCCTCGGGGGCCGGCTGATTTTGGTAAGTAGCTCTTTGCTGATTCGGCTGTTGGAGGCAATGCAGAACACTGACAAGACGCAGGCTGGGACGCCATTTTCGAGTATGATGGGCAAACGTAAGTGCCCTCCGTTTGCGCGAACTGCCGAAATGCTCATTTCTCTCAGGTATGCCGAGATGGACAAGGCCGAGAAGAACAAAATCTCGCACCGAGGTGTGGCCCTGGGCAAGCTACAGGCGTGGTTTGCAAACCGTGAAGTCAGTTAGCTGGCCAGCGTCATTGACCAGGCTCGAGCGGGTGTAGCGTCATCACCTGCTGCCCGCGCAGGCTTCAGGATGGGACGGAGGTGAGGCTTCGGGCATGGCGTTAGTCTGGTGAACGGACGGAACGGTTGATGGTTCAAGTCGACTGACCGCAGGGTTTCATATTCACGATATTTACTGAGATACTTGGAACCCCGTCGGTAGGGTCTCAGCACTGGATCCGGATTACTGTGTCTGAAATCGCGGCCGACTAGTCGTGTAAGCACCGAGGAGTCGGCCCGTGAGGGATCAAAAACGAGCAGGTTGATCGCCCCGTCAACTCGTATCTCAAGTCCAATGATGGTCATCGAGTGGCCTTGCCATTCCTTAGCGTGCTGTTCTATGCGGCCTGGCCTGCGAAGAGCGTGGATGTGGTGCCTGTTCCTACCTTGGTGCTGGAAATAGATGGGCGGAAGGTTGGTGCCAAAGACCTTTCCATGGGCCACGGATGGGATAGCATGTTCGAAATACTGCTGCACATCTCGCAGTAGCTCGGCCTGGGATCTTCCTGGCTCTGAATGCATGTACGCTTGGGCGTTGCACCTAGTTTATATTAGCACACTGTGACCTCAACGCGCGCACTGCCATTTTGACTCGAGCTTACGGTATTTCCAGTCCCTTGATCATGGCCTGCGCCTTGAGAAGGAGGCCGCGTCAACGATATGGACTAAAAGTGTGCCAGAATACAGACTCACTTCTGCTGTGCCAATGTACTTGCGTGTCCCTCTTATGCCGCCGGTCTCGGCTCGCCCTCGCGGGTTGATTCCCCTGTCCCATGCCCCTTCGATTTCATCCTGAATCTCGAATATCGTCGGAGTATTGCCCTGGAAATGAATTGTGCCTTCTGTGCTGGCACCGTTGACGTATGTGAAAAGCATCTGTATGTTGCGGTAGCCGCAGAACCCCCCTTGCACTTGAGTTCAGCGATAAGCATGGGCGGGACCGTCTGGCGTTTGCCTACCTTCGCCTTTCAGCTTGGAGATGTGGACCACGGCGGGATGACAGAGATATGCCTTCCTTGTGTGCTTGTTCTGCTCGAGTAGTTGACGAAGGACACGGATCATACCTTAGAGATGCGTGAGTATCACCCGATTGCATAGTATCGGTCATTGCTCTTACCCTCTGTCTTGACCTCTCCGCGTTCATGAAGAAGTGATGCAAGTCTCGCCGGCATCGCGGCCTCTCCAGCATACTTTCCCAGGCCCTGTATCTGCGCGACGGGTATTAGAATAAGAGACGTACACTCGAGTGGTTGGATAAGTAGAGGGCATCGCATGAACTCCTGAGATGCCTGTATCCATTCGGACGTGAAGAGCCCCAAGCGAGACTCACATCAGATCGAGGTTGACGTGATTCTGCTTTATTGGGTGCTGTCAGGCCAAATAGCCTCCGATTCAATCTCCCCATCAATCCTCCCGTGTCTCGTCCCACGTGGCGGGAGTCTCTACGCTTGGTGCTCCGTGCAGCCGAAGTCGAGTGTTTCGCGGCGTCGCGTTTCTCCCCAGACACAGGCGGCCGACCGGCATCATCAGCGTCAGTCGTGTCCCCCAAAGCCTCCCGCATGATCTGTCACTTGATCCTGGATCGACCTGGTAGGGTGCACTAGGCCGGTAAATGGATTTTGGCTTGTGCGTGGGCTCCAGTTGAAGCTTTTGATGTCCACTCTCTCAACGAGACTCTGCGGACGACGCGTACAACCCGATGCGACAATGGGGCACAGTGCGCCAACTTGAAAACCTGAGGAATGAAGTTATTTATTGATTGGGCATGCTTGGATAAAGAAAAGGCAAGAATATCAAATGTTGAAGTTGCCTAGGTAGTGAAGCTTTGTTGTCGACAACCAATGGGCCAGTCCTTCAGGGTGCGTGCACAAAGGATCTACCGTCCATCCAATCAACCCAGCCGAATTGAGATGCATATACCGACGCTGCTAGGAAGACAACCAGGAACTTGTTCTTATTAGATATCCGTAGAAAGCACAATTATATACACAGATGGGCTTGATAATACCATGAACCCTGGCCGCAGGCTTCAGGGTATAGGCATGGCGGGACAGCACATTGATCCCTACCTTACTGCATTGTGTGTGAAAGCCGTTGCCTTCCTCTAGTATAGCATGAGAAGCTCTGAATATTCCCTTTCCCGTAAAAGCACCAAGTCGATATAATAGATACTGAGCATGTCGGCCTCTTTAACCAGCGCCAGCGTCTGCGCCGCACTATGATCCTGTCGCAAAGCCCAAGATCCCAAGGGCAAGAAATGACCGCAGAGTCGACCTGTCCATGTCCCAGCAGCGATTCATAGGACCCGACTCCAAACAGAAGTCGATTGAATGCGCCTGCTGTTTCGCACCGTGGCCGAGTGCGAATGGCCCTGCACCATGATATTGCCAGAACGATTGCAGCAATGGGGCTCGCCGAGGAGATTCCGCAGCCATCAAGCGTACAGTGACGTCCACGTCCCTCTGTGCACTTCTGACTGATGTATATAGGGCCTGATTTGCCCCTTTCGATTCAGCGGAAGCGCTCCGCTACATCAGAGCACACTTGCCCGCCTCTGCCGCCTCGTTGGGGTTCTGGGCCTTCTCGATCTGACCGATGAGTAGCTCGAAAGCCTTGCTCACGTTCTCGTTATAGCGGGCGCTTGCCTCCGTCCAGCCGCACTGGAGCTTTTCCGATACCCTTTTGCCCTCCTCCGCGCTTACTTGTCGTTGTTCAGGTCGCAAGTCGCTTTTGTTGCCCACGATAACGAGGGGGACGGATTCGGTTCCCTGCGAAAGTATCCAGCAGTCAATAAAATAATCCGAGTTTAGAGGGACCGGGCCAACGCACAAGGTGGTTCAAGATCTTGTCGCGGACCACCTGGACCATTTCGAAGGAGGGAAGCGACGAGACGGAGTAGACAAGCATATAACCGTGAATGCCGATGAAATGCTTCGAGTTGAGAATGCTGTACTCGTCCTGGCCGGCGGTGTCCACGATTTCCGTCGCGAATTCCTGTCCCTTATACTTGATCGTCTTGCTAAATGTGTTCTCGATAGTGGGGTAGTAGCTGTCGACGAAGTGGCCGTCCACAAACTGGACCGCGAGGGAGGATTTGCCTGTATGCGAATTGTCAGCAGAGGGAACAGGTACGCTTCACATGATACACGAGGTGCGCAGTCCCGATGTCGGGAGCTCCGCGTAGGTCGAGTATGGCGCAGACGTACCGACGGAGCGGCTGCCAACAATGGCAATCTTTCTGTTCTTCGGGCCCGGCATTGCGTCACGCCTCGGAGAAGGGAAGTTTGGAAGTCTTTTGTCTGAAAAGTCGTGAGGTCAGGCCCGATCACAGCTGAAGGAGACTGTGCTTGGACGACTGACGAGGGGGTGTTTTCACAATGGCGAGATAGACCACCGTTGTTGGACTTGGCAAGCTGGGTAACTGACGTCGCAGACCGGGGGTAGAAGAAGGAGGGTGGGTGACCGCGGGGCACGCCGTAGACACCCAAGACACCCCGCCACATTTGGGGGGCCCACATCGACCGCTTTTGATTCCGGCGCGGCTTACAGCGTTTTAGAGTTGGAGACATCACCATCAGAAGCGCCAGACGGCATGTGCCAGCATCAGGGATATATTCATATGTCGTGAGTGTCGTAAGCGTGTCCTCGGTCCTCATCAATACAAGCAAGCCGGAGGCTAGCTGCGATGCCTATATATCTATGCCACTTCTCTCGATCTGATCTGCAGTTCAGTCACCAAATGCCCGAGACTGGTAGCCATGTTATCCGCCGGCGCATCGGCAACCTTCTCATGCAAAGCCATGAACTCGCGGATCGAGTTCAGCAAGTAGTGCACGCCCTTGCCTCCGCTTCTGCTGATGAGCCAGGCTCGTACACGATCGTCCATGGAGGCGTAGCCTAAGAGGATAGCCAGGTATCCATGAGCTACGGCAAGCGACGTTTGTTCATATGAATCAGCCTTTGGCACGGTCAGTTCTCGCCCGTTTTAGAAATGTAGAACAACGTACGCTTCTACTCGACTCCCGATGATCCAAGTACGTCGCGACAAGAACTCCGACTGGAGATGTACTCATCTCCCAATTGCCAATCCTTTCCCGGGACGATGGGCTATGTTCTGTGATGTTGATGAGAAGCCCCAGGACCAGCACAAGTCGGTGGTAAAGATCAGTGGGGAACTTCCCCTGCTCGACCGTTGCATGCATGCTTTGAAAGTGTTTCGAAGCCACACTTGCTAAGCGCCGTAACAGGCAGTCAGAGCCGTAGATGCCTGCTGAAGAGGCGCTGTTGGATGTGTTCATGGCTAATCGAAGACCCTGTGATTCAACTTCGAGATATTCGGGGGTCGGCGCATCAACCACAACCTCAAGGATCGCCGCGACCGAAGGGAGGCATCGTGTCATCCACTGAGAACCATCATCCCCTTCCAATGCCGCAACGGATATGCTCTGCAGCAGGGATAGTGACATCTCGAGATCAAGCAAATAGCTCCGCTCTTCCGCGTTGTCCTGTAATGCGACTCTTCCGGTATCAACTATCGTGAAGATAGAAGGCACCAAGGCCATCAGAACTTTCGTGTTGGACGGGGAGATCGCATCGTTGGATAAATAAGAGAGCGCTTTCAGGGCCAGTGTTCGTGGCGACAGTGTGACAGGCGCCGTTGTGCTGCCCCAGATGCTGCTGCTCCGAGTGATGGCGTCCTTCAAAGACTTGAGAGATGTTTGACCGTGCTTGGACAAGTTGGCGTGCCTTTGCTGCGAGAGTGTAATGATGTCTGCATCAACGTCGAGCATTCGCACCGCCATTCTCTCGAATCCATTTCGACAGACTTGCTCAATGACGTGGGGTGTAGCAGAGTTCGACAGAAGGACCACCAGTGCCGACACCAGTACGAAGCCGTTGACGAGGTCCTTTTCATCACCCAGATGACGAAAGATAACCTCTTTTGACGCGTCATCGCAGAATTGCGACACGAATTGTTTCTCCTGCAATTTTCGACCGAGTTCAAGCAGAGCTGTTCGCCTTGACCGCGCAGAGGCCGAGTCGGATGAACGGGGGCTCCCAACTCTGTCGAATAAATCACTAAGATCGTTGGAAAAGCGGTGGTTGGCCCCGGCCTGGCGCAGGGCGTGGAGTCCAAGAATGCCTCCCCTCGGGCGGACACCTTCCATTTCCTCCTCGTCGAAGGAGAATGCATCCAGCTTGCCGAGACTCGCAGTCGGAGCGAGGTCGCTTTCGACGGAACGAAGACTGCCAAGTGCGTCACCATGGCCACTCTCCGCACGCATCGACCTTTGCTGCGAATATGTCTTGACGTTCGTTCTCCGAGCGCTCTGCGCTGGTTGGGTGGATGGCTTGATAGGTGTTTCTCGTTCTCTTTGTGGCGTGGCAGGTGGTTCGGTCGAAGGATTCGAGCGCATCGTGTTCATGGCGTTGTCAAGATCGGAATCTGAACTCTCCTCGACTTGAGCCGCCAGGCGATCAATGAGTCTGACTCGTCCAACCCTCGCCTTCCTTGCTGATGGGGGGGCTTCAACCTGACTTGGGGATGGAGCGCGTGGGACTTGTCTCAAAAGCGCGCCATCACTGAGGGTGCGCGATACAGAAGAGCGAGAGAGGGTGTTTGTGGGCTCGGGTGACTTGAGCCGCCGGCGTGGGTTGTTCTGACTGGTAGCTGCTATGGCGCTGGCAGTTGTTGACGCCGAGGGGGCATTGCTCGCGACTTCGGAGGCTGTGCGACGAAATGCTGGTTTCCCTCGTGCGGTTGTCTTCGGTGGAGGTGTTGTTGACGTTGTGTTGTCATAGGAGCTCTGGCCACGGACGCCGACGTCCGTCTTGGCCTTTTTGAGCATCTTCCGCCTTTTTGAATGCTCCTGCCCATCGTTGTCAGATCCTAGGGAATAGATATCATCCAGTTCAGACTTCGTCAAGGTCGGTGGCTGGGTTTTCGAGGAGCGCATGGCAGCAGCGCCGTACCCGCGCTTGACCCGCGCGGCAGGCTGCTCGTGACCGTGGCTGTACATCGTACGAAAGGCTGGTCGGCTTCGGTCTACCAGGGCGTGTTCTTGTGTGTTGCGCGACGTTTTCGCTTCCGCCGCCATATTGTAGATGGTGTAGTTTCGGAATAGCGAACTGGGAGGCCCGGCGACCCTTGGGATGTGTAGATTTATGAGGTGTACTGATCTCGAGACCACTTTTTTCTGGTGAGGGGGGAGTCGCGGTGCGGGTAGTACTTCCTACGGCTGGGCGTGGAGCTCGTAGATCGGATCAGGCATGAAATCGTTTGCCATATTTCACATGGCCGGCATGGTGTGCCTTGTTGTTGTCTTGCCGGCAGACAAGGCGCGATCCTTTGTATCCTGTTCTTGCAGCCGGTATCACCTACAAGGCCAGCAGTTTGATCGAGAGAACAAAGCAGCCCGGTTTGGAATATCAAAGCAGAAAGGAGGCTGGTACGGTCAAAGAGGAGACGGGTCTCGATAGAATCGCGACTTGTTGATCTGAGTCGCGCGGACCGCAAGTCGAGTATGCAGGGACCATCGTTAGTGGGATAGGTATATTATGCAATGACCGGGGCTTGACCCATCGGGGGAGACAGCGGCAAGTGCCTCCACTGGCTCGGTGCGATACGTCTGTGGGTCTGGTACCTGCCGGAGGCGGCAAGTGGTGGGCGACAGATTTATCGGAGGTCACCGATACAGGGGCATCCGAGCTTGAATTCCAAGGGTCTTCATCATTGCCCAAGTCGCACGATAAAGACTGCCTGACTCTGTGCTTGATAGTAGACTGACCAAAAACGCCCTCTAGACCGTTTACTTCTTGAGCACGGCTCTTTGTTACTTGCAGCCCTGCGTCCAAGTAGCCTGCCTCTCCAGGTCCCGGCCCTGGACTCTCGCTCACCCTACTCTTGCCCTCATCGTCCTTCCCACGAGTATGGCATCCGACTCATCCACGCTGCAGAGGCCATCCGGGCCAGTGCAATGCGTCGGCCCGGTGTATCGGTCAGCGAGTCAGAAGCCCTCAGCAACTGTCTCGACCGAGATGAACATCGAAAACGTCCACATTCTCCCCCAGACGCCGCAGCTCATCGCTCTTCTCACGTAAGTCACAAGTGGCTAGCCACTGGGATGGCCGGGGAGCACTACTTGGCTTTGGCGGCTCATCTGCTACGCAGGATCATTCGCGACAGGAATACTGAGCGAGGCGATTTCATCTTCTACTCTAACCGCATCATTCGTCTGCTGGTGGAGGAAGGGCTGAACCACCTACCGACCATTGAGCACGATGTCACAACGCCCGTTGGGCGTACCTACTCCGGCTTGCTCTTCCAGGGCAAGATCTGTGGCGTATCCATCATGCGGGCTGGTGAGGCCATGGAACAGGGCCTGCGGGACTGTTGCAGGTCCGTCCGCATCGGCAAGATCCTGATCCAGCGTGACGAAGAAACGGCGCAGCCAAAGCTGTTTTACGACAAGCTCCCCGAGGACATCGCGCAACGCTGGGTACTTCTGCTGGATCCCATGTTCGCCACAGGTCAGTACATATTCGAGCCAGTGATCAACGACATGCCCTGTGTTGACTCGGGGATTTAGGTGGCTCGGCCATTATGGCTGTGGAGGTGCTCAAGTCGCGAGGCGTTCCGGAAGAGCGCATTCTATTCCTGAACCTCATCGCTAGCCCGGAGGGCATTCGCAACTTCACCGACAAGTTCCCCAGACTTCGCGTGGTTACTGCATTCGTCGACGAGGTACGTAATTTTCCCAGGCACACGCAACCAAGAATGCTAGTTCCACTTGCTAACGGTCCGTAGGGTCTGGACGAGAAGAAGTTGGTGATTGACAATCTTGAGAGTGATAGCAGTTATACTGACCACGACATAGCTACATTGTCCCCGGCCTTGGCGATTTCGGCGATAGGTTCTACACCATGTAGGAAAATGCGACGTAGCTGCCCATGGTCACAAATGACCCAGCCGGGGTCATTCCTCGAAACCCATAGGTCGAAAGTAGTCTTCGCCGTGCGCCTCAAACCGTTCCGTAGTTCCACCCCTGGTATGAATAAAGTGCAAAATCGTACATCGTGTTCAGTAATCGTCGTCTTCGGCCGGCAGATCCTCGTCCTGCTCTTCCTCGATGGGTCTCGTCGGGCGCCTGGAGCCTCGCATGCCTCCGCTCTCCGCTGCCTTGTGCTTCTGGGAAACATGGTCTAGATATGGGTCAGAAAGCTGGATCACTCGAAGGGGTTTCGCAGGGGACCTACCGGCGGCATCTACCCATTCCGAGTACACATCCACTGGCGCAGAAAGATCTGGTTTCCCGTGAGCATGAATTATAGGAAGCACGTGAAGAGGTCGAGCGTACAGTTTATGCTGCACTGGAACGTCTGGCCGCAGACTTTACAGGACAATGTTCCTATTCCTAGTTTCTTGTCGACCGAGGGCTTGACTGCGTCTTCATGATTGCAGAACAAGCAGGGGAAGAGATCGGGAAGAGGGTCGCGCTGCAGAATCGGGCACGTCAGCCAGAGTTAGAAGGGCACAACGACGGATGCGAAACAACCTTCTTTGGGCCCTGTGGCTTGCTTGAACTCTTGCGCTTGCCCATGCTGCTGGAGCTGTCGGGGCGCAACACCGGTGATGTTTAGCTGTAAACGGTCGCCACGTACAAGGCAATCCGAAGCGTCGCGGCGGGTATGGTAGATGTGACGGTTGTCGGTAGGTCACCAGTTGACTGTGCGGTCGCAAGTTGTGTTTGATGGGATGATGGCTGGGTGAAGAAACTGTGGGGAAGGCCGCGATCATGGAAGTAGTTTGCGCTCTTGTCGCGCGCGCGCAGTCTGGCATTGGGGAGCGTAGCGGGGCAAGACTCGGGTGAAGGCGCACTGGCTTTGACTGGCTGCGGGGGCAGTGACGGCACCGACTCGGGGTGGACTCGGTAGGTACCCAGCAGCTATAGGATACGGCGGGGTACTTCCTGCCCGCCTATCAGTTGGCTTTGTTCGAGGTCACGACTGCTCTCCTTCGACCAAGACCATCAGTCACGTACGTAAGTAAGGTATAGAAAGAACATTGCCTTACAGTACCTTCATCAACATGCGGTGAATTCGACATGCCCTGCTTCGCATATGTAAATAGGCGGGCAGCCGGCAAGCAGTAAGACAGGTCAGTCGTCCCCACAGGCCGGCCCCCTTGCAATGGGAAGCCGCCGCATGGAGCTAGCTACCGGTACCTTAACTTCTTGAAGATGCGTCGCGTCCGTATCACTTGAAACGGGGCGAGCACATGAACGATAGAAGCTACGTACGTGCCTCCGCACGCTCCGGTAGTCACGCTGCGTCTTATGTCTTATCGGAGGACTGGGTCGCCTTTCAATGGGGCAAGGCAGGCCGAGGCGCTGCAGCAAGATAAGGGAAGGAGGGGAACAAGAAGGGGACGGAGCTGGTGGAATTGTTGGAGACACAGCGGTGGCTTCGGATTGGATGCCAGATCGTCACCGATACGGCGGCCAGACGGCGTCCGCCGATGACCATGTTGATCCCCGTGCCCCCATTCTCCGGTAACACGCATACCCGACTGTTCATCTGTGATTGCCTGCCTGAGTAGCCTTCGGAGCCTCCCTACGGCGGCGTGTCAGGTTCCCCCGTGCCCCCTTGGCCTTCCTCTCGTCATCTTGTATTTGAAGCCTCGTGACCCCTACATCTTTCGACGTGCTCCCGATCATTTCCAAACTCTGTACTCATCCCAGCCCACCATGTCTAACAGCGAGGGAGCGTCCGCAGGCCAGGATGGCTTAGTACAAGTCCTGACCGCCCTCCGGTCTATCCAGCAGACCCAGGCCGACCTGGTGACTGCGGTTGATACTCTGTCACAGCAGTCCGCCCGTCGCGGGGACACTGGAGTAGAGGCTGAGGCGTCCGACAAGACCGATGACCCTGTGACGGACGCATCCCGCCCTTTGTCTGATGCCAATATTGTCACCGCTGACGGCCCCCTCCAGCCGCCCGCTGTTCCCACTTCTCCCGGCCAGCGGTCGAGCTTCACGTCCCGGATCATCTTGACGTGAGTCTTGACGTTGTTTGCCATGTCCCCGCAGTTGTACTGAACCATGGCGTAGGACGTATCCCAAACAGATTGGCATCAACCCGCTCCCGATGAGATGGGGCCATGCGGACCCTTTGCTTCGTGGCCCGGTGGTTGTCTCGCGGTCCTCGTCAACGATCCGCAAGCGCAATGGTGAGACGGCGGTCTTGGGCTACTTGACATGCACTTTTTGCTGACTGCAGGTTTCCACTGCTGACAGCCATCGGTGGTAAGTAACATGCTGTCCCATCTGTTGCGCCTTCTGACCTTGTACATAGCACAGTAAGACACCCCTCCGAGCCCCGGATAAGGGGTCACCCAAGCTGACCAGGATACACAGCGGCGGCTCTTACTCCATATACTATGCCCTCGCCGTCGCCAGCAAGCAGCTGAACTTGGAACACAGGTCTGCTTCCCTCGAACGACCCGCTCGACCTCGCCGTGACTAACCAGCACGCAGACCTGATTTCACTAACACTGAACCGGCCTCGCGCATTGGACCTCACGATCAATGGGCAGACGAGAAGAAGATTGTCGCCATGGATCCATGGGGCCATCTCTCGCCTTGGCTTTTCAAGGACACCATAGAAAATGAGAATGGTACGCTTTCAACAGATACCTCGTGTCTGACCGACCACCCTCCGACTCACGCGACTCGAACACAGTTGACATCCGCCCCACGATCGCTATCACAAAGGCCCACATGAAAGTATGTCAGATCAGGTCCCGGATTGTGCATAGCCCTTCAGCTGACATCCCGTGCCAGTTGCCAGAACTTGCGGACAGTGTCCGGAGCGGTCGGCTGTGAGATTCATCGCCAGACCACCCTCGTTCAGATGGCTGATCATGAACAGCGTGCCGGACGGTAAAGTTTGCCTCAACGACCAGGGCGAGCTCGCGGTTACCAAGTTTGCGGTGGAACCTGTAAGTTGCGCTCACCATGCCATCAAAGTCTGGTGATAACTGAAACATTCACAGGTGTGGTACCTACCCGGCGTCGCCGAGAGATTTGGCATTGGTGAGTCTCAGGGTTCGTCGGACCTGTAGGCCCCTGTGTGCTGAGACGAAGCAGACGAGGGTACACTTCGGCGCTCGCTTTTCGAGCACACTGGCGGTAGTTACCCCGAGGTACGTTTTGGACCGAGGCCTCTTGTGCCCCTGATCTCACCCTTTCTGTGTTACATAGCTGACATGACTCCAGTTGATCACGAGGGGAGATATCAAGGTCTTTCTCCCGCCCATCGGTAAGTTGTTGTCAGACGTCTGATGCAAACCCAAGAATGCTTACCTATATTCAGGGGGCCTTACCGTATACTGTTTTGGCGACCCTGCCAAGATGTCGGATGAGTCCGTAAGGCTGGCTCTGAGGATCCACGACGAGGTATATACCCCTCCACGTTACGATGGCTGGGCAAGTGAAACTCATCTGATTTTTCGACAGTGCAATGGCAGTGATGTATTCGGCTCCGACATATGCACCTGCCGACCGTACCTGATCTTCGGAATCGAAGAAGCGGTCAAGGAAGCCCAAAACGGTGGCAGCGGTGTGGTAATATACTTCAGGAAGGAGGGCAGGGCTTTGGGAGAGGTCACCAAGGCATGAGGACCCCCATCTCCCCATTTACTGTCTGGCACTGACAACGCGCGCAGTATTGTGCGTCCCCGTCCTAGTTGAACCATGTGGGGGCTGTATTTTCTGGCAGCAGCAGTGGATCATGATCCGCCATACTGACGTGGTTGCAGTGGTGTACAACGCTCGTAAGCGCGGCGAAGATCGCGCCTCTGACTACTTCCGAAGGACCGAGAACATCGCCGGAGTCAAAGACATGCGCTTCCAGGCTTTGATGCCGGACATCCTCCATTGGCTCGGCATCAAGAAGATCGATAGAATGCTGAGCATGAGCAAGTGAGTTGGCGCGATTCCGAGGTCGACGAGTACGAGACGACATCAGCTAACATCTCGCGCAGCATGAAACATGATGCTATTGTAGGGCAAGGGTATGTGACTGATTGCAACCAGAGCTTGGGTAACAGACGACAAAGCAGGCTGACCCATGTGAACAGTATTCCCATCCACGAACGCGTGGAACTTCCCGAGGACCTCATCCCTGAGGATTCGAGGGTCGAAATCGATGCCAAGATCACCGCGGGCTATTTCACGCAGGGCAAACGAATGACCGAAGAGGAACTGCGCGCAGTGCAGGGCCGGCTCTGGGAGGAGTGAGTATTATCTCACCCCTACGTATTTGGGGCTCGGCAGTGTTAACATGTACCAGCATCGACCATTGATCTCTTTACCGGAGGACAGACGTGCCATGGCACGAAGTACCACCGATGCACGTGGTTGTTTAGTCGGCACAGCATGTCTGTCGAGGGCATGTCATATTATCACTGTGCCCAGAAGACAGGTAGTCAGACAGGCAGGATAGTCAGCAAAACCGCATGCCGCACACCGCGAAACTGGTAGCCAAGGGGCGACCCCGCACTCAGCACATGGGATCGCCGCTCTGGACCGGGCGATGTCAAGAAAATTGTGGACCGATGAGTCCGAAAACACGGGCCCCTCCAGCAGAAGACTGTCCAGTGATCAAGTGATATAACATGTACCAGGTCAAGTCAGAGTGTACCAGTGGCATGCGAAAGACGGTGAGGCGATGCCCCCGAGCCCGGTTGCCCGGGCAAGTCAGTGGAGAGGACCCGAACACCCAAGTACCCGACAAGCAACATGGCCGGCCGGCCTGTGCCGCGACTGGATCGAGCATGGGGAGCTCGTGTCTTTCGTGAAGCGATTGGCGTGCAAGACCGGCGTGGGATTGACCGACATACACCCTCTCCACCAGTCTGCAGATGTGACGCCGGGCTTGCAGGATGTTGTGTGTGCATGCCTGAACAGACGTGTGCCTGTCCATTCAAGGCCGGCCACATTGATGGTCGGCCCAACTCGTCAGGCAGCGGTCGCATGGCCCGATATTTCAGAGTGCCCAGGCCAAAAGCGACGGTGGTGCACGTTGCTGGTGCGGCCCATGTACTGACGCGCACCAAGCTGCTCTGGGGAGGCATTGCCTTGATAAGACGAGCGTACCCGCATGACATATCATCGAAGGCTCTCTCGTGATCTATCATGAACGACTGTTCAACCTGAGCGAACCTGCACCCTTGTGGCACGGCCACCAGAAATCCAGAACAGCCCAAGCCGCAGTAGATGTCTTCGCCGTCTCATCACATTCGAAACGAGAAAACCATGGGTGCTGACGAATCATCATCGCCGCGGAACGTCCACCCTCGACGACCTCGCTTACGGGCTTGTGTTACGGAACCGTCCATCACAACCTCAAATGCGAGCCGTGGCGCATTGGCGTCCTCGCAGTCTTCCCAGCGGGCAGCTGATATTCTCAACCGTGTCGCTGTCTTCACAAGCCCGACGTCAGAATTCTCTCGAGACTCAGGTGCATCGTCACTGACAAGTCGTACCGCCTCGGATTCGATACTCAGTCCTGGAGCCGTAACCATCCCATCAACGCCGAGGAGAGGGGACAGGATGAATGAGAACGACTACTCCTGTGAGTGGTTTCTATTGCGCGCTGGCCAGGGTATCACCTGCTAATCGGGCGATACCGTCACAGATTCAGACTGCTATTTCAGCTTTCCTAACTTCGACGCGTGGGAGGATGAGCAGAGCAGGGACAAGGCAGAGCCCGGGGACTTCCAGTGAAGGAGACTGCAAGTCGCAATCAATGCGTCATGAAAGCACAGAGTCATGCGCACAACGATCGATCTTGTCGGATGATTTATGGCAATGGCGTTGGGTGTGTCTATTTAGTTGTGAAGGCTGCGCGACTTGTACAGATAGGATATCCAGGGGAGATGCGATACCAACAGCGACAGACGCTTGGGCTGGCGTTTGGGGGGAGTAAGCTGGATATATAACAGCACGTACATACAGCATGCATATGAAGGCGTCAACGGTCAACATCATCAGGCGGAAGCGAAGAGTGTGATGTACGATATGACGTCCTGAATGCCAGACTTGGGCCGAGAGATCGACGGGCGAGCGTAGGCGGGGTGACAGGGATACCTCACGAAGACTCCAACCACCGCCCGACAAACATGGTGATCTTTCACGTGAGAGCATGCCCCTCACAGTGCCGTTCAGGGAGTACTGTGGGCTATTATCGGATTGAAGCACTGTACACGCGCCAGGGCCAAAACGCTGACATAATCATACGGGTCTTCGCTAAGTCAGGTGGATTTTGGGCCACACAGGAAATTTTCTATACCCTGGAAAAAAGGCAAAGGCACTACGACCTCCTACCTACTACTCCCACTCCCGCATCTCCAGCACAACCAACCGACAACCCAAGTTCATCTCGGTCGACAAACCTCAAGATGGCTGTTGGCAAGAACAAGAGATTGTCGAAGGGCAAGAAGGGTCTCAAGAAGAAGACCGTCGACCCCTTCACCCGCAAGGATTGGTACCAGATCAAGGTATGGAGCATCCGTTGACTTATTCGCCGGTCATGGCACATGCGATGGCAACATTTTTGCTGACATTTTCATACAGGCTCCTGCGCCTTTCGCCATCCGAGAGTGAGTCGAAACGAATTCCCAGCCGCGAGCCGAATGCCTTCCAGGCCAATGTCAATTTCGCGACCAAGACCCGAAGACTGACCCAGAACCCTCTACTGCAGTGTCGGCAAGACTCTCGTCAACCGTACCACCGGTCTCAAGAACGCCAACGACGCTCTGAAGGGCCGCATCCTCGAGGTCTCTCTCGCCGATCTCCAGAAGGATGAGGAGCACGCCTTCCGCAAGGTCAAGCTTAGGGTCGACGAGATTCAGGGCAAGAACTGCCTCACCAACTTCCACGGCCTGGACTTCACCTCCGACAAGCTCCGTTCGCTCGTTCGCAAGTGGCAGACCCTGATCGAGGCCAACGTCACCGTCAAGACGACCGACGACTACCTCCTGCGACTGTTCGCCATCGCCTTCACCCGCCGCAGGCCGAACCAGGTCAAGAAGACCACCTACGCCGCCTCGTCCCAGATCCGCGCCATCCGTCGCAAGATGGTTGAGATCATCCAGCGCGAGGCCTCCACCTGCAGCCTTACCCAGCTGACCAACAAGCTCATCCCCGAGGTCATTGGTCGCGAGATTGAGAAGTCCACCCAGGGCATCTACCCCCTCCAGAACGTGCGTTGCTCCTGGCTCCCCTGCAGTGTCTTACGCGCGCTTACACGTAACAGGTTCACATCCGCAAGGTCAAGCTCCTCAAGGCCCCCAAGTTCGACCTCGGCTCCCTCATGGCTCTCCACGGCGAGTCCGTCACCAATGAGGAGGGACAGAAGATCGAGCGGGAGTTCAAGGAGCGCGTCCTCGAGGACGTGTAAGCAATGGGTGCTTGAGGACCGCTTTGGAGAAAGAATTCGGCTGCATGGACTCTTCGGCTTCTTTCAGTCGGCAAACGGCTTCGGCATTGTTTTTAGTCGTTGCACATGGCGTACCACACAGGCGGCTGCGGGTCTAGGTTACCTCAAAAAATTGGTAAATGGTCATAATCTCCTGTCGCCAGATGTGTGACGGTGAATCGATGTAGTCCAGTGCCAGGAAAATGGGCTACTGGTGCGCACAGGGCACTTCGGAGTCATCATGATGGCCAATCCATGAATGAGACGATACATTACTGCAGCGTCCTGGCCGGATTGTGATGTGAGCCTGCTAGTCGCCGAATCAATACAAGTGGCGCATGACTCTGGTGTCGCGTGACAAGATGTGACAACGCTTTGCATTGCTGAGCGGCTGTGTGGCAGGCTCTACTTTATACATCGTTCTCGTCTCTATCCTTACATCCAGCACTATTGGTAACACACCAGCCTTCAGTCAGACTCGCGTAGGAATTCTAGTACAGCTGACTACGGTGTCAGCTATTTGGTCAAACATTCGTGGGGCTGGGCATCCGCTGTTGAGCTCACCTTGGCGGAAGGCCTCCGGATTCTCTGAGATGAGCCAGTGACCAGCCTTGATGTCTGACAAGCGGAACTTGGGGAAAAACTGGCCGATTAGAGGCAAGACGTCGTCAGGAACGTATTTGCTTTCGGTGCCTCTGACGAACAACGCGGGCTTCTCGAACCGGACCGATGAAGGATCTTTGAAGGGGAAATCGCCGAGATTGTTGAGGTGACGCCCCAAGATGTCCAAAGGAACCCGGAACTTCTGGCCTGGCGCTGAAGGCTCGGGCCTATGCAGATTCCCCAAGAGGAACTGGCGAATTGGGAGAGACTGAGGCGTGTCAGTGTGGCATTCACCGGCAGGGCAGGCTCATGATGTGTTACCGGTTCGTAATCTTTTAGTATGTTGTCGGCTTCCGATTGACGCGTGATCCCGGCGCTGTCAATCTTCTTCATGGCTTGAACGTATTTGCCGAAACTACTCTCCATCACTGCATCTACCGGGGCATTGTCTACTGACACGATGTCGCGGACAAGGCTGGGGGATTGCAGAGCAAGCGTCATCGCTGTCTTGGCCCCCCTGGTGTTGGCCGTGTCAGATGCGTGAGGTGAGAGTCTGGTCGGTTCACTTACATGGAATGTCCGATGATGGTGGGTTGAGTCAGGTCATGCTCGTCGATGAAGCCTGCCACGTCCGCAGCCATGGATTCGTAGTCGTGCGTGTTGTTATGAGGGGATTCCCCATGGTTTCTCATGTCCTTACGCGGCCGTCAGAACCCCTCCGGTCTACATAGGTAGCAGCGGGCAACACAAACCAGAGCATACACAGGCCTCCTCAGGTCCCGAGCGAGAACCCTACTCTTGCATGAGCCATCAAACGCGTAGATGTCGGCAGGACGGCAGAGACTCACTTGCTAATACTTCGATTGTTCTTCTTCGAGCCAAAGAGACCATGGATCAACAAAATGGGAGGACCACGCTTGCCCGCAGTTCCTGCACCCGAAGGCTCATGAAGGTCATAAGCAAGGCGCACAGTGGCGTTCCCGCTAGACATAGACCGGGCACATGCGAACAACGTCGCTCGGGGAAACACGACCCTCCAGGGTGCAGAGCGAATAGCTGCAATAGACATCGTGATCTACTCCCATTGATGACTTAAGGGGTAGAGATAACTCTATTATGATCTGGCGGTGATTCTAGTTTTCCTCTTAGTGATAAGTATTCTTAGCGATAAGATAAAACCTATCTATTAAGAGAAGAGGATAATAAGTAGGGTTCTTATAAAAGACTATACTTTTTACTATATAATTAAGAGATTTAAATATTTTATATAGTTTTAATTTAGTATTAAAGGTAATATTATAATAAAATATATTATAAAAAAACATTTTTAAAATAATATAACTATAAAAACTATACTATACTATAAATTAGAATACTATACTATAAAATAGAATACTATACTATAGAATAAGATACTATAGAATAGAAGGATAGTAATTAAGTAATATCACTTAACTTTACTACTTAGCTTTAAGCTAGGTTAACCTTCTATTATATAATAAACCCTATTTCTATAGAGTTAAAATATAGCTAGAAAATAGAGTTATATAATAAACCCTATTTCTATAGAGCTAAAATATAGCTAGAAAATAGAGTTATATAATAAACTCTATTTCTATAGAGCT
>JAXQJP010000002.1:0-150973 GCA_037042015.1 Furcasterigmium sp. R96-07A1
AAAGGATCGATCTCTTGAAAAAGGAAAAGAGAAGGTGCTTGAAAAAGGTGAAGAAGGTAAATTGAAGAAGCACTGCACGAAAGTCAAGACGGAAAAGACTCTTCCCAAGACCTTGAGAGTGCATCTAGGCGAGACTGGAGAAATGAATGTCCGTCATGTCCAGAGGGGTTACCTGTGCCAAGCAGCGTCCCCCGGAGCATGGCAACTTCCATGCCTGGGCACTTCCTCCGCTCAGCCGGCAGTACAGGCATCCCCCATACTTCTGCGATTTAGGTTCCCTGAAGGTGCCCATAAGATGCCCCCAAGCCCTGAAAAGACTCCCCACCTCAGCGTTGCCCCAGGCCCTCCGCATGCCAAGACGGTGCACCTCAGTGACGCGGGAAAGCGGGGAACATCTTCAACGGCGATCGCTTCTGCCGGACTCTATTTTTCCACGTCTCTCTTACCTCTTCTCCCCTGGTCTCTCCTCCATCGCCCCATCACACATGGCCTCGGTCCATCTCCGCATCAAGCGGCAATGCTACCTCACGCCCGGAGAGGCATAGCACCGGCGGATGGCCCCTGAGCCTAACTCTAAGACTAACCTTATTCTTCTTTCTCCGGCTGTGGCTGCGGGACACGACGGGGGGCGTTGTTCTTCCGTGTTGTTCGGCCTCGCTCTACCGAGATGCTTCGTTCCCTGCAGCGACACATTGCTGACGTACCCCTTCGCGAGCGTCCCTGATCAGTTTTCCCCTCACGGATGTGACGCGGGGTCTGGGGGGATACTATGGGGAGCTCTGGGCAGCTTCGGGGTAGACGACTCCGTCTCCTTGCGAAGCTATAAAGACCCCTAGCCCCGAGCGGCATGAAGAAGACTGTCGGCCAGGCCTGACTACTCTTCTGCAGCTCCGTCTTCCCTCTCTCTCCTCAAGATGAAGCCCTCCACTCTCTTCTTCGCCACCGGCGCCGCCGCTGCGGCCGCCGTCAACAAGCACCTCGACGAGCCCATTGCCGCGCGCATGGCCGACTCGTGGATCCGCAACAACGAGGAGACGACGCGCGACTTCTGGTACGGCCGCGCCGCCCTCTACACCGGCATCGAGGCCGTGTACGAGCTCACCGGTAACGACACGCTCCTTGACTGGTACCGCTCCCGCATCGATGGCCTTGTCGTCCGCGAGGACGGCTCCATCCCCGGCTTCCGCTACGACCACTACTCCCTCGATGACTACCGCATCGGCCGCAACCTCCTCTACTGGTACGAGCGCACCGGCGAGGAGAAGTACAAGATCGCCGCCACCGGCATCCGCGGCATGCTCGAGAAGCACCCTCGCACTCCCACGGGTGGCTTCTGGCACCGCTCGCCCATCTACCGCAACCAGATGTGGCTCGACGGCATCTACATGGCCGACACCTTCTACGGCCTCTACACTCACCTCTTCGACCGCGACAACACCACCGCCTGGGACGACATCGCGCTCCAGTACGACAAGATCGAGGAGGGCACCCGCGACCCCGTCACCGGCCTGCTCTTCCACGGCTTCGACGAGGGCAAGGAGGCCGTCTGGGCCGACGAGGAGCGCGGCGCCTCCCCGCTCATCTGGAACCGCGCCGTCGGCTGGTACTTCATGTCCCTGATCGAGATCCTCGACATCTTCCCCAAGGAGCACCCGGGCTACGAGCGCCTCCTCGGCTACTACACCACGCTCGCCGACGCCCTGCGCCGCGCCCAGGATCCCGAGTCCCACGGCTGGTGGCTCGTCATGAACGAGCCCTACCCGGGCAAGGAGGGCAACTACTTCGAGAGCTCCTCCGCCGCCATGTTCACCTGGGGCTGGCTCGCCGGCCTGCGCCTCGGCTACATTGACGAGGAAACCTATCTCGAGCCCGCCACCAACGCCTACAAGCACCTCGTCACCGACTTTGTCACGCGCAACTGCGACGGCACCGTCACCTGGGAGGATACCGTCGAGGTCGGCTCCCTCAACAGCGACGCCTCCTTCGAGTACTACGTTGGCATCCCCGTTGTTCCCAACGACACCCGCGGCGTCGGTCCCTTCCTTCTTGCCGCCTACGAGTGGGAGGTGCGCAACGACATCTCGTAGATGCTGGGCGCGCGCTTCAGAAGAGATGGAGAGTACATAGAGACAGAGAGAGTCCCTCCGTGACGACGTACTCGCTGTTCGGTCCATGTACATAGACCGCGTACATCAATAGACTTTGCAGCAGCAACTCTCCCGTTCCAAGCCACCGTGACCTCGAGCCCCAGAACCCTTGATTGTGTGCCATCACAGCGTCTCCTTCGGATAAGCTACATTCTCGAGAACGCCAACAGACCATCAGTTCCACCAATCACCACCTCACCCAGTGCCGGCCTGCATCATGCACGCCCCGGGCACCCGTCTGAATTAAGCAGGTGGGCTGCCTTCCCGCCAGGGGTGCCGCCCACGGGGTAATAATACCCACCAGCACACAAAGTGGGGGAGCGGGTATCGGGACTCTACCGACGGTGCCGGGTGATGTGCACCTCTCGGCTCATGGAGGGCCAGTTCCGTCCGGCAATAGGATGCTGGCTTGGCAATTAGCTTCCAGCGAGCCTGCATGTGAGGAGCGACCCTTTTCCGTGCGGAGCCACATTGTAGATGCCGGCTCCCGGTGCTTTTGCCGTGGCAGTGGTGCTGGTCGGTAGCATGTTTCCAAGGGGCCTCTGTATTGCCAAGGGGCCTCTGTATTGCCAAGGGGCCTCTGTATTGCCATGATTCTTTCTAGGTCACTGGAAGGTTCTCTCATCTAAGAAGTTTCGGGCCATCGTATCTTTGTTATTGGTTTGTGTGTGAGTCTTTGCCGTAGGCGATGAAATGTTTCGTGACTGAGCCATATCAGCCTTCATCTGCTCACTATCCTGCGTCTGCTACCAGCAGTGTGATTGACTATGAGCAACACATGATTACCTGCTCTTCCTACCGGCCCTGGTCACTCAAGTGAAGATCCAAGGTCATTGCCCACTCTGAGAGGGAGACAGTGATGAATGATGCCATCATCTCAAGATCCCGATGAATGATGAACCGACATGTCTCACGGATCCTGATCGACGAAAGGGTGGAACAACTTAGAATAAAGAGGTAGGCTGCAATGCTGGAAAACCATCTGGCCTGCCAATCAGCCACTCCCATGGAATCTGCCGGAAACGATGGCAGCCGGGATATCACAGCCAAGCCAGAAAGATGGCGGTGATGGAGAGGTGATGGGAACTTCTGCCTGGAGAGATCCCAGCACCAACCGAGCTTGGCCACGTGAACACGCGTTTAGCTGGAACACGAAGTCACGTGCAACAGGCACCACCGCGATCTGGTTCGATATTTCGCCGTTGGTGCCTGCCGTCTCCTACCAAGTACTAGCTCCAGGGGCCGAGCTGGAGCTCGAAAGCACGGACGTCTTTCGCGTACAGGGTCCAAAGCTGGAATAGCACCTCCTTCCGCCAGGCAGACTGCCCCAATGCCCCAATGCCCCAATGCCCCAGCTTGTCCTTTGTGACTTCCTTCCCGCCAACAGGCAATAAAACTCATCAACTGCCCTGCCTTCTCACCTTTCCGCACTCCTGACTTTTTACCTTCTCAAGAGATTCCCGTCGTTTTAATCACAGCCATCACACTGGCTATCGAGCGTGAAGCTACATTACCTTATTCCGTCATCCCCTCAATTCCACGGTCCACCTCCACCTGCAAGTCCCCAAACCCACACAGGTACCATGTCTCGGCCTCTCGCTGGCACCAGCGTCACCCTTGCGGGTACATTCCCCGGCTTCACCAAGGCCTATCTCAAGAATCTGCTGGTCAGCCTCGGTGCAGCTGTCACCGGAGGAGCGACCAAGAAGACCACGCATGTCGTGACCACTGACGACGACTTCGGCACCAATTCTATCGTAAGTGCCGCCAGGCCCGAATGTCACATTGTCAGCCTCGAGTGGGTCCACGAATCTCATCGCAATGGCACCAAGGCCGACGAGGCGGATTTCATCATCGATGGAACTTCCGCGAATGGCGCCACCGTGAATGGCAAGAGCCATTCGCAAACTAATGGCGCCAACGGTGCCAACGGCGCCGACGATGACGATGGCTCACAAGCCAAGGACACCACTGTTCGCAGGTCCGGGAGGAAGCGTGCTGCTGCCACTCCTAAGGGCGAGGACGACTCCACTGCCCCTCCCAACCCCAAGAAGTCGAAGACGAAGGCCCCCAAAGCACAGACTGATGATGCCGGCGATGAGGAAGATGAGCCTGCCAAGGCTTCTCCGGCGGATCAGGAGGCCGAAACGTCGACCAAAGAAGTGAAGCAAGAGAAGCCCGTTGTGGCTGATGGCCAGGTGCTCAAGTCCAAGGGCGCAGTCATCCCAATCGATGAAGGTGTTACTCTTTCCAACCCTACGGTCTATGTCGACGACGACGACGTCATCTACGATGCCGCTCTCAATCAGACCAACTCCGGCAGGAACAACAACAAATTCTACCGCTTGCAGCTGCTCAAGTCCGGCTCAAGTTATCACACCTGGACACGGTGGGGCCGCGTCGGTGAAAATGGACAGTCTGCACTCCTGGGCTCGGGATCACTCGACGATGCCTTGAAGCATTTCGACAAGAAGTTCAAGGACAAGACCGGCCTCCGCTGGGTCGATCGCTCGAAAGATCCCAAGCCGAACAAGTACGCCTTCGTGGAGCGCAGTTACGACCCCGACTCGGATGACGATGACGACGCCGACGCCGACGTCAAGGGCAAGGTCAAGGATGAAGAAGATGATGGCAAGATTCTCGACTGCACTCTTGAAAAGCCGGTCCAGGACCTTCTCGGTCTCATCTTCAACAACAGCTACTTCTCTGCCGCCTTCAGCGATCTCAATTATGACGCCAAAAAGCTTCCCCTGGGAAAGCTCAGCAAGGCAACCATTCTCCGCGGCTTCCAAGCGCTCAAGGAGATTGCTGCCCTGATGGACGATCCCAGCATTGCGCAGGCCACATATGGCACGTCCAGTGCAGGGGCCACCGAGAATCTCTCGAACCTTTTCTACAGCCTGATTCCCCACGACTTTGGCCGCACTCGCCCGCCCGTCATCCAGACACAGGTCCAGCTCAAGAAGGAGATAGAGCTTCTCGAGAGCTTGTCTGACATGAAGGATGCTGCGGAGATCATGAAGATCGACAAGAAGGGCGGCGGAGATGAGGTCCATCCTCTCGATGTCCAGTTCAAGGGCCTCAACTTGCAGGAGATGTCTGTTCTTGACCCAAAGGGCGGCGAATTCAAGCAGATCGAGGAGTATCTACAGGGCTCCAAGGGCGACACTCACCACCACAGCTACAAGGTCCAGGACATTTTCCGTATCGAACGTCAAGGTGAGACGGAGCGCTTTGAGAAGAGCGAATTCGCCAAGATCAAGTCGGACAAGCGTCTACTGTGGCACGGATCTCGTTGCACCAACTACGGCGGTATCCTTAGTCAGGGCCTCCGAATTGCACCACCCGAGGCTCCTGTGAACGGATACATGTTTGGCAAAGGAGTGTATCTTGCGGACATGGTAGGTCGACAAGCCCCAGGGAGCGAAGATACGCACATGACCGGGCAGGACTAACCAATCCAAGGCGTCCAAATCTGCAAACTACTGCAACTCTCACAGTTCCGGCGGAAACGCGCTCCTTCTTCTCTGCGAAGCAGAGCTTGGCGACCCCATGTACACAATCACCAATGCCGACTACGACGCTTGCAGCAACGCCAACAAGAATGGCGCCTACTCAACTTGGGGTCAAGGTCGAACTGGCCCCAAAAAGTGGAAGGACGCAAGTAAAGTGCATGCCTCGCTGAAGGGCGTCAAGATGGTAAGTCATGATCTGCGACGGGATGATACATAAACTGACCAGAGAAGCCGGATGTTTCGATCAAGCCCGGTGACACGAATGTGGCCAACGCATACCTTCAGTACAACGAGTTCATCGTATACGACGTCGCCCAGGTCAAGCTTCGCTACCTTCTTCGGGTGAAGATGTGATTGGGACCGGATCAGGGCACGACAAGGGACGATACAGTTGTCAGGGCTCGTGCGACCTCGTCTCTAGACACCCAGCAGTGGACATCTGTGTGGGATTGACCAAGGTCCAAGGCTTTGGCTCCCTGTCACGGTGAGTATGGGGCGTGTCTGTGTCATTATCCTGTATTGGTGTTGCTCTATTATCCCGCAGGGAACAACCCGCTGGGAATTTAGTTGTGCGAAAATGTGTGAGTATTGTAAACATGTTTAGAGGTGAAGATACCCGTTCAATGGAAACCCCAAATAAGACAAAATGCGACATGTTCAAGACTCGATGAGACAATGCACTGGTGTTGTGGTACCCAGCTCATAAAGGTGCCCATGCCGTCATTTGACACAGTGCGCCTGTGCGCCTATAATGTTGGTCCCGTGTGCTTTCGAACCTGGCAACCCCAAAACTCCAACACCCTGAACACTCTCGAATTTAGGAAATGGCGACCATTGCATTCTTAGTGACATCGCTCATGTTGGGGTTGCCCTCCCGGGTTCAGGGAATCCCTTCAACCAATAGCCTGGTGCATCATGTGCGTGTCTGGCCAGGCGCGTCTGGACGCGCTTGGGACGGTTGTCGGGGATCCGATGAAGCTGACATGTCTCTTAGATATCCGATTCATCAACGATTCCGTCACTACCTATCGGAGCGGAGCTTCTGTCGGATGACTCTGTGCTCTCAGGTCCATACAATTTCTCCGTCCCGATCGATCATTTTCACAATGAGTCTCGATATGAGCCGCACAGCAACGACACGTTCCCCCTGCGGTACTGGCTCGCCAAGACGCACCTCGACGCCTCGAACCCCGGGCCAGTGTTCCTCCTAGCATCAGGCGAGACGTCTGCGCGCGACCGCCTCCCGTTCCTGAAACATGGAATCATCGCGATGCTGGCCGAGGCGACAGGCGGCTTGGGCGTCGTTCTGGAGCACCGTTACTACGGCACCTCGTTCCCGGTGCCGGACATGGGCGTGGACAACATGCGCTTCCTGAGCACGGAGCAGGCGCTGGCGGACACGGCGTACTTTGCGCGGCACGTCGAGCTCCCCGGACTCGAGGACCGCGGGCTCTCGCCGGACCGGGTGCCGTGGATCGCGTACGGAGGGTCGTACGCTGGCGCGTTCGCGGCGTTTTTGAGGACGGTCTACCCGGATGTCTTCTGGGGTGCGATCTCCAGCAGCGGCGTCACGGAGGCGATTGTGGATTACTGGGAGTATTATGAGGCCGCGAGGCTCTACGCGCCCGGCGACTGTGCCGAGGTCACGGCTGACTTGGTCGAGGTTGTGGATCGCATACTCAAGCTGGAAGGTTCTGCCTCCAAGGAGGACCGTGGTGCTCTCAAGGCCGTCTTTGGGTTGGGAGACCTCGAGCACGATGATGACTTTGCGAGCGTTCTCGCTTCGGGTATCTCCGGCTTGCAGGGCGAGAACTGGGATCCTGAAGAGGATTCGTCGACGTTTGGGTTTTATTGCGGCGCGATGAACAGTGATAGTGTTCTGTTTGCCAGTACGCGCCACCTGAAGGGTGTTGTCCGACGGCTTCTGAAGGCAGCTGCTGTCGAGGAGGAGGCGCAGAGCCATCTGGCCACAAAGATGATGAACTTCATCGGTTATGTCAGGCAGGACGTCAAGACGTCGTGTCCGAAGGGCAACATCACAGAGTGTTTCGCGGCCAGGGACGCCGAGCGATGGCAGAGGACGGACCTCCACCAAGGATGGCAGCGCAGCTGGATGTACCAGGTTTGCACCGAGTGAGTCTCCCCCTAGTACCCGTTTGCCGCGCCTGTTCACGGGAATCTGACTCTTTCTTCAGATGGGGATATTTCCAGACCGGTTCCGGTGTCCCAGGCGGGCAGAAGCCGCTGGTTTCTCGGCTTGTGGACCTCGACTACAGCTCCATCCCGTGCCGTGAGGCCTTCAACATCACCACGCCCCCAGACGTCGATAGGATCAACAAGCATGGCGGTTTCAACATCACCTACCCTCGCCTGGCGATCGTCGATGGCGAAGCCGACCCCTGGCGGGCAGCGACACCACACCGCATCGGACTGGACGAGAGGAAGAGCACCACGAGCGAGCCATTCCTGCTCATCGGCGGCGGAGCAGTGCACCACTGGGACGAGAACGGGGTGAAAGAGAGCAGCAGAGAGGTCCTTCGCGACGGTGCACTGCCGCCCCGAGAAGTCAAGAGGGTGCAGGACGAAGAGATCCGATTTGTGCAGGCCTGGGTTGACGAGTGGCGGGCGCAGAAGGGGGATTATACTGCTATGCCGTCGACGTGGAGTGAGGACTTGTAAGGCAGCGGCAAGCGACAGACGACAAGCGAGATAACACCGTACCATCGGGTTTCAGTGTCAGTACGCGTATCCCGGAGAAAGGGGGTTGCCGGTGTGGACATCTTAAGATCACCTTTCCGGACATTACCTCACGCGTAGGTACTATGAAAAGCACCGATACGACGGAGAACCCAGCAACCCCCGACCTGATCTGCGGACTATTATGGAGGCCCGTCCCTCCGTCCTGCGGGAATGAATTGTTATTTTTCAAGATATCGTTATGATAACCTGTAAGCCCTATTCCCAAGCCGGCAGGGCATTCGAACGGCTAGCAGCCTTGGCAGCGGGTACGGCCACTGCTGCGATTACGTCGTGAACCGCGTATCTGCCTGCTTGTCGCTTCGAGTTCAGCCGACGGCCCGTTCGCTCGTCCCGCTGGACCAGACTCCCGGTTGCCCATGATGCCATGTTGCTATGATGCAGCAGGCTGACACTGCATATCGGAGGCTTGATACACCCCTTGTCCCCATCAAAACATGCCCACAGACTCCCAGGTGGCTGAGCGATTCGTCATCGCCTTACGGGCGCGTCTCAAGACATTTGCGTCTTTACTCTTGGATTACTCGCACTGCAATGGTCATTAGTCTGTGAATGTCTAGCGCTTTGGCCGCACCTTTATTCCAACGTCTTGGCAGAGTTAGGCAGCGGTTTCGCTGGTAGGTACAAAAGTTCTCGCCTTTGCCCGAGGAGAAATCACCAAGTCAACAAGTCCAGAAACCCGACGATCGAGCCCTCCTTGGCACGTACCATCATAGTGGATATAGCCTCCGAGATCTCCGTCAGCCTTATTCTTGGTGCAGGTATATACCCAGCTTGGCCCTACGGCAGGGTCGATCATCCGGTCATCGACTCTTCTGCAACGCAACATCAGCAAACTAGGTTCACTTCACCATTTTTCACCGACGACAGACGGCATCAACCCTAAGCGAAGGTCGCGCAGAGCCATGTCCGCCAACGAGGCCTACCCGCCTGGCTGGGAGCCGCCGAGCTTCAACTCCTGCGACGATATTGACGAGAGGTGCACGATCGAAGCCACCATCTATGGCGACTACTTCACGACCGGAGCCTGCATCTTCTTCGTCGTCATGTACGGCCTCTTGGCCATCGCCCAGCTGTACCTGGGCTGGCGGTCTCGCGCCTGGTCATTCTCCGTCTGGCTCCTGGTCGGCACCCTGTCCGAGCTCATGGGCTACGCCGGCCGGCTCGTCATGTCGTACAACCCCTGGATCTACGACGCGTTCTGCATCCAGCTCGTCATGCTCATCCTGGGTCCCACGTTTGTCGCGGCGAGCATCTCCATCACCTTCAAGTACCTGGTGCTCTTCTACGGACGGGATTGGAGCCTCCTCAAGCCCAAGCTGTACCCTTGGGTCTTCGTCGGCACCGACTTCTTCTCCATCGCAATCCAGGCCGTGGGCGGCGTCCTCTCGGCCATTGCGACGGGGGCCGAATTCGACGAGAGCCTGCTCGACACGGGCGGTGACCTGCTGGTGGCAGGCGTCGTCTTCCAGGCGGCCAACATGATCTTCTGCGGTGGGCTCATGCTCATCTATCTCTTCCGGCGGCACAGGGGCCTCAAATCAGGAAGCGGCCCTGAAGCACCCGCGCACAGCCACGGCGAGAGGCGTAAAGCTAAAATCTTCGTGTGCGCAATCACTGTTGCGTACATCGCAATCATCGTCCGCTGCATATATCGGTAAGTCTCGAGGCACACCGCTGCTCTGGGGTCGAGTGTGGATCAGGCTGACATGGCGCACAGTATCCCCGAGATGCAGACCGGATGGGCCAGCGACCTCATGCAGAACGAGACTCTTTTCCTGACGCTCGACGGCGCCATGATCCTGCTCGCTGTGATCATCCTCACCTCCTTCCACCCCGCCTTCTTCTTCCCTGCCCTGAGCAAAGGCAAGGACGGAACGAAGCAGAAAGAGAAGAAGCCGAGTGTCGACTCCGACGTCTCAGAGGAGCAGGGAATGCAGACGGA
Organism: Furcasterigmium sp. R96-07A1; assembly: GCA_037042015.1. Taxonomy (NCBI): domain Eukaryota; kingdom Fungi; phylum Ascomycota; class Sordariomycetes; order Glomerellales; family Plectosphaerellaceae; genus Furcasterigmium; species Furcasterigmium sp. R96-07A1. The sequence goes on from JAXQJP010000002.1 coordinate 10,365, forward strand.
TCCCGGTTCGGGGCCACTTCGCGGTTGATAGAAGATTCACGGTCAATTAACAGCGCTATGGCTGCTGAATCTTGACAGACTGGTTAGACAAACCATTTGATTTTCTTGAACAAGAAACAAAATAATAGACTTGAGTAATTTCAGACCATTGATGGTGAAGCAGTACTGGTGATGATTGAAATGCTCGTCTTCCAGAAACCAAACCTTGAGGCACATCGGAGCGGGGTTACGGTTGTTCCGACAGGGTCCCGGGGGTTTACCCCACAGTGTGACATTCCACCTTGCGGGCTGCCAAATTGCCCCCCGTCGCACTACCATCCTTGAATACCTACCTTAGGTACCTTACCTAGAACTTGTGTTCACCACCACCTACCACTGTCGGCAACCCTCCCAAGACAGGAACGGCTTCCATAGCCGCCAACCGACATTATGGTTCTTCAAGACCTGGGACGCCGTATCAACACGGCCGTCTCGAACCTTACCCGCGAGCAGAACCTCGACGAGAAGGTGTGTATCCCACCAGAATATCCGCCCCAATCCGCCACACTGGCACAGCCCATTGCCCTCGCGCATGCGAACGACCTCCCCCCAAAAATGCGCATTGCGCACAGTAGCTGACATTGATCTTCAAGGCCTTCGATGGTATGCTCAAGGAGATCTGCGCCGCCCTCCTCGAGGCCGACGTCAACGTGCGCCTCGTCGGCCAGCTCCGCAAGTCGATCAAGGCGACGGTCAACTTCAAAGACCTGCCGCCCGCCGTGAACAAGAAGCGCCTCATCCAAAAGAGTGTCTTCGACGAACTCGTCAAGCTCGTCGACCCGCACGCCGAGCCCTTCAAGCCGAAGAAGGGCAAGTCCAACGTCATCATGTTCGTCGGTCTCCAGGGTGCCGGCAAGACGACGACATGTACCAAGCTCGCCCGCCACTACCAGGCCCGCGGCTTCAAGGCCTGCCTCGTCTGCGCCGATACCTTCCGAGCCGGCGCCTTCGACCAGCTGAAGCAGAACGCCACAAAGGCCAAGATCCCATACTACGGTTCCCTGACGGAGACAGACCCGGCCGTGGTGGCAAAGGAGGGCGTGGACAAGTTCAAGAAGGAGAAGTTCGAGATCATCATCGTCGACACGTCCGGAAGGCACAGGCAGGAAGAGGCGCTGTTCCAGGAGATGGTCGACATCCAGACCGCCGTCAGCCCCGACGAGACGATCATGGTCCTCGACGCCTCCATCGGCCAGCAGGCCGAGTCGCAGGCCAAGGCCTTCAAGGACGCGGCCGACTTCGGTGCCATCATCATCACCAAGACGGACGGTCACGCGCACGGCGGTGGCGCCATCTCAGCCGTCGCCGCGACCCACACGCCCATCGTCTTCATCGGCACGGGCGAGCACATGCTCGACTTTGAGCGCTTCGCCCCGCAGCAGTTCGTCCAGAAGCTCCTGGGCATGGGCGACATGACCGGCCTCATCGAGCACGTGCAGTCCCTCAAGCTCGACCAGAAGGACACCATGAAGCACATCACCGAGGGCATCTTCACGGTCCGCGACCTCCGCGACCAGCTCTCCAACATCATGAAGATGGGGCCCCTCTCCAAGATGGCCGGCATGATCCCCGGCATGTCCGGCATGATGCAGGGCATGGACGACGAGGAGGGCTCCCTCAAGCTCAAGCGCATGATCTACATCTGCGACTCCATGACCGACAAGGAGCTCGACTCGGACGGCAAGATCTTCGTCGACCAGCCCACGCGCATGACACGCGTCGCCCGCGGCTCCGGCACCTCCGTCCGCGAGGTCGAGGACCTCCTCACCCAGCAGCGCATGATGGCCGGCATGGCCAAACGCATGGGCGGCAACATGAAGAACATGCAGCGCGCACAGCAGGCCATGGGCGGATCCAACAAGCAGCAGCAGATGGCCGCCATGCAGAAGCGTCTGCAGAGCATGGGCGGCATGCCGGGTGCCGGCGGCGCCGGTGGCGGTGGCATGCCCGACATGAGCAGCCTCATGAAGATGTTCGGCGGCGGCGGTGGCGGCGGTGGCATGCCCGACATGTCGGCCATGATGCAGCAAATGGGGATGGGTGGCGGCATGCCGGGAATGCCTGGCGGAGGACGCGGCGGGCGGAGGTAGCGGGCCTGGGGTCATGGACGTGAATGCCGTCTGGTCTGCGGCCGGGGTTACTGGGCATAGCAAGTCACGACGTTGCGATCTGCACATAGGGAGGCGTTTTGGTTAAACGGATGTTCAACGGAATCCACTTTCACAAACATGTCTGATGATACCACGTACTCGGCCTCATCCACCAATTGTTCGCTTGAATATAAAAATCTCTCATTCTCGTCTCGGCCGGAGTCTCTATGATATAGACTGACTTCTGCCCACCCCCCTCATCGGGTTTGCTAAACATTGCAAAGGAAAATGAATCAAATCATGACAAGTCGCAAAAGGTATCTCCTCCTCATACCATCCCATAACTCCAAGTCCAACCATGGACGCTCCCTTTCTGTTGCCCCAGTCCTGTCTGAAGCTGAAGCCTGCGAAGGCGGTCTTCGGGGTATCTTGTGAGTCTAGAGGCCAAGACAGCCACATGATGCGACGTGCAGTGACGCGCTTCCAAGAAATTCAGTGCCAGCAGAAATGTCCAATGTACCATCTAAACCTTGGACTGAGCAGCGACCTCCTCAGTCCTGGTCTCGCCGGACAAATCACTAAAAGTGCGCGTCGGCCTGGAGCGAGAGCGTGAGCGCGAACGAGCCCTGGATTCCGAGTTGCGTCGCGAGAAGCTTGCCCACTCGCGGAAGCTGTTCATCGTCATGGTCTTCCTAAATCCACGAGATGTTTCTTCCTCGCCCTGGTGGAAGGCGCCACGCACAACTGCGGCATTTTCGAGAAGGTTGAAACGTCTCTTCACCATCTTCCAGGCCTCAATGCCGAAGACGAAAAGAATTGTGAAGGCCACGGACAGACCCCACTCCCAGCTGATGGCTGAATGCTTGAAAAGATTGTGGTTGACGTAAGGAATATAGACCACAGGGAACACCGAAAGACCGCCAATGATGACGGCCCAGAAGAGGAACCTGTTGGCGTACAAATCCTTGAACAAGGGGAACCTGCTTTCATCGTCGGGGTTAAGACGGAACATGGACCGACGAAGAGACTTGAACTCCCAAGCCGAGATCAGAATCATCCAAGTAAGCTCGGCAAAGACACAAGCGCGGGCGCGGAAGACCGGGATACATTCGTCGGAGAAAGACTTGTTGCACTCTTGCCCCAGCCTGCCGCCGTTCATGCCCCAGATGACAATGACAAAGGTGGTCATAGTCAGGCCACCCATGATGGCACCATAGACAAGCATGTCGACCATGATCTGGTTGGTGAAGACACCACGCCTCTTGTCGTGAGGGGGACGTCGCATGACATCGGCTGCTGCCTGCTCGCGACCCAGGCCGAAGGCTGGGAAGGAGGATGTGATCATGTTGATCCAGAGAATTTCAAGGGGCGATACAGGGAAGACAGCGAGGTTGGAATTATCGCGGAAGCCGAGGCCCGCAACCAGGAGGATAACCTCTCCAACGTTGGAGGTAAGGAGGTGGAGGATGAACTTCTGGATGTTATCGAACATGCGGCGGCCCTGTCGAATGGCAGAAACGATCGAGTTGAACTTATCGTCAGAAAGCACGATCTTTGAGGCACCCTTGGCGACATCGGAACCTGAGCCCATGGCGATGCCTACGTCGGCCCGGGAAAGAGAGGGAGCATCGTTGACGCCATCTCCGGTCATGGCCATGAATGCGTCGCGGCGACGGAGGGCGTCGATCATGCGCGTCTTGGTCTCGGGGGCACAGCGAGCAACCACAAGAGGCAGCTCCTCCATGGCGTCGATCTCTGCGTCGCTCATCCGGTCGAAATCAGTGGCTTTGATGACTGCATACTTGGCCACGGCCGCAGGCAGAATACCCATGTCTTTGGGAATGATTCCAACCTCTTTCGCGATGGCCTTGGCCGTCTCGGGATGATCGCCGGTGAGCATGTGTACCTTGATGCCAGCGCTCGAAGCCTCTGCAATCGAGGGCTTTGTCTCGCGACGGGGAGGGTCGTAGATACCAGCGAGGCCGAGGAGTGTCAGGCCGTGCTCGATTTCACCACGTACAGCTTCCTCGTGTGCGGCACTTTGCTTGCCCTCGGCTTGCGGCATGACAAATTTGCCGTCCCATTCCTTGTAACTGATGGCGAGCACACGCTGACCTTGCGATGCCAGATGGTTCATCTGTCCAAGTACCTGCTGCTTGACTTCTTCGGTCATAGGCTGTCTTTCATTGCCAAAGCCAAGATGGGTGCAAAGATCCAGGACGCGTTCGACAGCACCCTTGGTGAAAACGATGCTGTTGCTTGTAGGGTAAAGCTGGGGTGATCCATCTTGGGGAGCATCGTAGACGACAGACATGCGCTTGATGGAGCTGTCGAAGGGGAACTCGGCGAGTTGGGACCATCCCTTACCCTCGAGACCCTTCTTGCCGAGCTCAAACCGATGGGCAAATACCTGCAGAGCGATCTCGGTAGGCTCACCCGTCGTCTGCCACTTCTTGTCCTGCTCGTCGTATCGAACAGTTGCCAGGTTGCAAAGAGCTGCGGAGAGAGTGAAGGCCTGAAGAGAGTTGTTCATCTCTGCGGGAACCTCGGGCACGGCAGGTTTTTCGGCCTTGGGAGCAGGCACGTCAAATGTAAGGGCAGTTGCGGATCGCTCATCGTCGTAGTTCTTGCGGGGAGCATCTTGGGACTGTCGTGACAGGTCTCCAGCAGCGTATGTGACCCTGCCGATAGTAGGGTCGCTGGGGCTCTGGGAGTCGTGCACTTCGTAGTTGTGGGACATGGGAAGCCAAGCGTTGCGCACAATCATGGCGCCCTGTGTAAGAGTACCGGTCTTGTCGGAGCAGATGTTGGTAACGCCGCCGAGAGCTTCGAGTGCCGACAGATCGCGAACAACGACATTTGCCTTGCGCATGACAGTAACCGCGACGACCATGGTGATAGTCAAAACACTGGGAAGTTAGCGTTTGTTCGTCGATGATACAAGGGATGGATGTCACTCACGCAACGAGGGACTCGGGAATGATGGCGATGCCGAGGGAAACGGCATATAGAACAACCTCGGGAGCAAGATCGAACTTGTGGGCGCCGAACACGATCATGGCGAGAACAATGGCACAGCCGAACAGAAGGTATGCGAGACGAGCGAGCTTGCGCTGGAGTGGAGTGCCTTCTGTCAGACCCAGGAACTTGCCGAGCCCGTCATAGGTTCGCTTGGTGGCACCGACAACGGGAGCACGCTTGCCGTACTTCTTGTAGTTCATAGAGCGACCGGGCTTGCGCTGCTTTTTGCTGGTGGAGGAGGCGATCTTGCCGACTTCAGTTTGCATTCCAGTGTAGACGACAATGCCGCGGCCGCGGCCCTTGCGCACGATGGTGGTCGTGTAAGCCATGTTGACGCGGTCACCGATCATGACGTCGCCGTCGTTGACAGCAGGCTTCTCGGTGCCTGGAACCAGGATATCGTTCTCGGTGCTCTTGTCGACAGGGATTGATTCGCCAGTGAGAGACTGCTCGTCGCACGACAGGTTCATGGCCTCGAAAACACGGAGATCTGCAGGGACTGTGTCACCCATTTTGAGGAGTACGACATCGCCGGGCACGACGTCTGGGCTGTGCACAATACCGTGGTCAGCAAACGAGAAGATGTATGTTCGGAACCGTAATCTAAACTTACTTGGAAATAACCTGCGTCTTGCCATCTCGCAGAACCATGGCCGATGGAGAGGAAAGGGCGCGTAAAGCGTCCATGCTCTTCTCGGCCTTGAGCTCCTGCCAGAAGCCAATGGTGACGTTGGCGACGATAACGAAAGCTAAAACGCCGCCCTCGATGTAATCCTTGATGGCAAAGCTAAGAACCATGGCAAAGACGAGGACCTTGTGCGGGTTAGTACGCGGTCAGGGGGCAGCTTGGGCGCGATCACTTACCAGAACCATGGCATTGAAGAATTGCTTGCTCAGGATAGCGTACCAAGGTACGGATCCACCAACCTCGAACTCATTCTTGGGATATTTCTTCTTAGCTTCTTCTACTTGCTGAGTAGAGAGACCCTTGTCGAGGTCAGTGCCCAGCAACTGCGCGGTCTCCTGGACCGAGAGCAGGTAGGGGTGCTTGGGGTAGTTGTAGATGGAAGCCGGCGACGACATGACGTGCGGCTTGACAGGCGTCGGTCGTCTTAAATTGACAGTGGTGACGACGCTGTTGAAGTAGAAGGGATTGAGGCCATGTACGATACGTTGACCTGCGGCCCAGAGAGCTACTGTCGTGGTGTTGAAGGATAGTGGTGGCTGACGGTTTGCGTCTGTTACAGAAGCAGTTGAGAATTGCGTAATCTAGACAAATAATATTTGTCTTCTAGAGGAGATGAGCGGTACAACACAAGCAATCAACCTGGAGGGATGTGGGCGATGATGGCTGCTTTATACTTTTGAGGGGCGCTCGTAATCCTGGCGGCGTCTTTAGATACAAGAACGGCCCCGACAAGTGTCGCAGTCATCATGCAGGCTTTTGCCCCGGGAAGGAGGCGAGGAGGGCAGCATGGCGCAGCTTCCGTAACGGCCAGAGTCAGGCCAGCCGTCGATTGACTTCTCACAAATGTCTTGGCATGGGAAAGCTGCATGTTGAGGGAAAGCGCAGAGCTGCCAAGAAGGCACCATGGCGGCTTGGCAAGGCCGGTGCCGATGCTTTTAACAGGCCAGAAGCCGGAGTGGTGGGTCCAGCGGGGACACTCTGGGGTGACCTGGTGCACATGGCCCCCGGGGCGTTCTGGAGCGCCGACCCTTACGCTGTAGGTCGCTGTACTGATTGGCTGAGTCCCAGGCACACGCTACCGCTGCTCGGATGATAGCGACGGACCTCGAGTTTGGTTGGTTTCGGCGCACTAGAGACGCCAAGAAGCTTCCTCAATGCTTCCAAACAACCAATGTCTGCCATGTGTATCGAAGAATGGGAGCTGAGGATTTGCTGAGTTGCAAGATTCAGCTTAAGCGCTCCTTCATGGTATTCTTGGGCCTGCTGATCAATGACATGAGCAGGGCTGTGCCTGGGAAGCTTGATCCATCTGCTATCTTGCTATCCTCCCGGAATATCACATCACCTCACAATTACAACGCTCCCCTCATATCCTGCTTGGCATTGCAACATGGGAAACATCTGCTGACCGGCATGCCCCGGACATTGTTCTGCACCGTTCCGATGCCGGTCCTGCCGACCTTTGCCATCTTCAGCGGCGGTGCACGGATGGCTTGTCCGGATCGAGTGCACGGCACTCCGCCCATTGGCCAAGACCGTCGAAGGCTTCAGATTCTAGCCACTCCGCCCCCGTACCAGTGCCACAAGCCTCACAATCCGTATATCCTGTGACTCATCACGTGCCCGTCTCGGATAGTGTTGAGCACGTGCCTTCGCGTCTGACCAACGAGCATGGTTCTTCGCCTCAACCTGCCTCAACCGCGTCTCTTGGCAGTTCCGAATGCCGTTTCCTCCTTGGCCCGCTCCGACGATGCTTCGACGATGCTTGAGAGGTGTCGTTGAGATATGCGGTCTGGACTCGTAGCCTTCTCGCCTTGCTTCTGTTGGCATGAAACATACAGGAAACGCACAGGTCTTGGCCGAGCACGTCCCGAATATCTCCTCCGCACTCGGAGCATGGACCATCCTGGGGTCAGATCATTCTATTCAGCATGCAAGAGACGATGAATCCTGGCCTGATAAGCCCCTCCAAGAGGTGACAGCCGATGGTGGTCTCCCGGCTTCCGCCTATATCAACTACATGCCCCATTGCAACCGCCCCGGAGGCTCCCGATCACAGACACTGATCGCGCCACTTTGTCACATTTGCCCATCACACTATCTGGGCACCTGATGGCGACGCAATGCCCTTGAGCCTTCGCAACCTGACTTAGTCGCGGCTAGATGATAAGATCCCTCTCCTGACATCGACCGGTCACTCGGCATTAAGCCCCGAGCGCAGTTCGGAGTACGAACACGGGCATGCCGTTTGCCTGCCTGGGCGCACTGCGTTCTCGCAAGCGGCTTGGCGATGTATTGATGTCGGCCAAGATGAAACGCAACTTCAAATGGCAAGTCATGGCGCCGAAACAAGCATGTATTATCAGACAGCGGCATTGCGCTGGGAATAGAAGCAATAATGGGATACATCATGGGCAGGGTTCTGCTGATCACGGATCATTGTCACCTCCCAGCCTTCCCTGTCACTTCACCTCAAACGCCAAGGCTAGTGAGTTAACGTTATTGACGCACAGATTCATGGACGAGCGTAAGGACGCTAGCGGTTCTTTATTACAAAGTTTATCGAAGATCTTGCTGATGATTCCAGGGGTCGCGTGGCAAGGACTGAGTCGCGCTCAGGCCAGCCAACGAGGTCCTATTGATGGCGGGCCAAAAAAGGGGCGCCCGAACCGTCGCCAAGCAGTATCTATACGGCACTGTTGTCCTCGGTCCCGGTCCTCCCTTCACCCAGGCTCCCATCAACATTGAGGCCGGCCTTCCTCTCGTCTTTAATCTCCTGCCTTGCCGCAGCCTGCTCTTGTTTCTTCCTAGATCGAGGATGCTCGTCAGCACTTTAACATCGCGATGCTGAACCCGCAGCTGATATGCGAGTCTGCGGCCCTGGACTTGGCAAATCTCACCTTTCGAGTCCCCCAGCATAATCGTCTTCAACGATTTTTTCACCAGGCACCTTCTGCGTTCCGCTCTTGCGGTCAACAGCATCGGCGACCTGGCCCTCTGCGAATGTGGCAACTTGTTCGGCGTCAACGTTGGCGTTTTCCGGTCCATCCTGTGGTCCTCGTCCAGTGTTTTCTCGCTCAGTCTTGTCGACCGGCCCCGAGCCATGTGCCCCCCATCCCAACGAGGAAGATGTGGCATCACTGATCGACTCTGATTGCGACGTCGGGAAGGCTTGACGGCCCTCAACCATGTCCTTGGCGCGTTGCTCCTGAGAAGACATGTTGGCGCGATATGAACCGTGTGAACCTATGTGATGAACGGGCTTGATGAATTGAACGATATACTGATAATTGGACTGGAGGCGGATGTGTCCAGAATACTTGTGTCAACTAAGGGACATGAACTGCGAGTTGTCGTTGTGGCAGACATGACATAATGGAGGACCCTGAAATGTCGATGACGTCGTTGGGATGTGCGCATTAGTAGTGTACTGTACTTGCTCAACCACAGCGTTTGGTTCATAGTCGCCGGAGTATTTCCTCCCCCATCACGGTACGGACCCGATACGTTCAGTTTTCACGTGTCGCACAAGCATACAGTTCCAACAGACTGTTGAGACCGCCTATCCTTCCCCACGTTCGTGTTACATGGGAAACTTCAATGCCCGGATGGCGACATGACCGTACACGGCGACCACGGGGTTCCCAGGGCCGATCTCGGTGCGCGAGCGGCTTAGAAATACAGTGCCGCGAGGCAGTTATACATTTTGCCGGACTGCCAAGGGCAGCCTTTGAAGACATTCTGGTGTGCTGCCCCGCGACTTCAATGGTCGGCCAACGTGGGGGAGGAGAGGGGATCTCTTCGTGATCCTCGTCGAATATTGCATCATTGGTGCGACGCGCCATTGAAAGAGCAGAATTTACTAAATCGCGTATTATCTCTCGTGATTTGCCTAGGCAAAGGCCTCGATAAGACATCGGGGGTGAGTTTCACGTCGCATGGTTGATGGTTTATCTGCGTCCAAGAATGTCACCATCACGGACCCCGAGTGCCTCATCGCCGAATGGGCAGGACGCCAACCACGCTTGCGTTGTGACTAGTCCTCATATCAATACTGGTGGTAATTTGGAGATCGCTATTGGTTATTTCCTTCGACTATCGATGTCATGTCGGAATCGAAATGCATATCGCGCGATCAGGAGGTAACTGGCCCAGACATGAGAGTGTACTTTTATGCAGAGAAGATGAATATATAAGGCGCCGAAAGGTCAGGCGTTGAGATGTCTTAGTTTATACAGCATAAGAAGCGCCTGTACAAGCATCAATCAATACTTCACCTCAAGATGGCGCCTGCTGCTACGGAAACCACCCAGGTCCCTGTGGACGAGATTCAGGTGAAGAAGGCCGACGTCGCTCAGAAGGCAGTCCCAGAGGAAACCATCAAGCTCAATGAACAGACGGAGGAGCTCCCTGAGCTACGAACCGGTCATCATGAACCCCTCAAGCTCAGCGGTGCCCTCGACCAGTATGATCATTTCGAGGTGACCCCGACTATTGGGAGAGAGTACTCGAACGTCAAGTTGTACGATCTGCTGAGAGCAGCCAACTCAGATGAGCTCATACGTGATCTTGCAATCACCAGTATGTGTCTTCTCACGTTGAACGACCTAAATGTCGACTGACATGGAATCAAGTCTCTCAGCGTGGAGTTGTCTTCTTCCGCAAGCAGGATGAGATCGACAACGACCTCCAGAAGGAACTCGTGCAAAGACTTGGAGAGCTGTCTGGAAAGCCAGCTACATCCAAGCTTCACATCCACCCCGTCAGCAATGCCGGCCGTGGAGATGACAAGGATGACGAGATCAGCGTCATCTCTTCCGTCCAGGCCAAGAAGCTGTACCTGAACCGCTTCCTCGGCCAGGACAAGCGCCAGAGCCAGAAGACGCAGTGGCACTCGGACATCACCTTTGAGCCCGTCCCCAGCGACTATGCTCTGTTGCGGCTGACACAACTGCCCAAGACGGGAGGAGGTGAGCCCTGCACATCAGTTACGTGAGACCATCACTGACCAGACTCGAGATACCCTCTGGGCATCTGGTTACGAGTTGTACGACCGTATCTCGACGCCCCTGCAGAAGTTCCTGGACTCCCTCACCGCGACCTACGCCCAGCCCGGCTTCAACGAGGCCGCCGAGCGCAACGGTTTCAAGCTGTACAGCGCCGAGCGCGGCGCCCCGGAGAACGTCGGCGACATCCTCGAGGCCATCCACCCCGTCGTGCGCACCAACCCGGTGACGGGCTGGAAGAGCGTCTTCGCCGTCGGCCACCACGTGCAGAAGATCAACGGCCTCAGTGACGACGAGTCGCGGCACTTCCTCGACTGGTTCGTCAGGCTCATCGTCGAGAACCACGACCTGCAGGGTACGTTAAACCGGAGTTCTTTTTTCCCCTTTCAGGCTGTTTCGGGAGTCGTGAACCACGCGTTTGTCGCCAGAGACATAAGGAGTGACTCCCAACACATCCATGAAGAGTAATCACTGACTCCGCGGGTGTATAGTCCGCTTCAAGTGGCGCGACGTCAACGACATTGCCATCTGGGACAACAGGTCGGTGTATCATGCCGCGACGCCGGATTACGTCTTCGAGGACCTCGGCGAGAGAAAGGGCTCGAGGGCGGTCAGCCTGGGCGAGAGGCCGTACTTTGACCCCCAGAGCACGGGCAGACGCGAGGCGAGGAGGGCCGAGGCGAAGGCTGCTCTGAAGGACCTGGAAGCTGCCGAGGCGTCTTAATTCGCTGCATGTGGAGGTGCTTTCCAGTGGCATTGATTATGCATGAGACTAGAACTTTGTGTGTGAATCGGGGAGCGTTTTGGGTCTCATATCGACCAGCTGAATGAGAAGATGGCATCATCTCATAGGCATATCACTATATTTCGTGACTTGCTCGTGCTTTCGACGCGGTTGGTTCCTGACGGTCCTCCGAGAAAGCGCGAGTCATGAATTCATTGAACACGCACTTGACACCACGAAGAACAAGGTCGCAGACTGAAAACATCTGCAAAGCTTCGACAGGCAAAGAGATTTCTAAGGCGCTGGTATTTTGTTGTGCACTCGTGTCTCCCTAATGAGGCTCGACAAGACAGTCGCGGACGTATCAATACCGGCATGGCATATCAAGCGAGCCTTGTCTCTTCCGTGTAGTTTGTCAATCTTGGTGGCTCTGAACCTGCTCGTCGTTGATGGTCAGATAACAATTCGCAATCACCGGCCCGCGAAGGAAACTTACGTTGTCAAAACCCGGGCCCCCTTCCTCCACAATCTCTCTGACTCGACGTCCTCTGACGCCTGTCCTCTCATTTGGCGCAGATCACTCTCGGCGTCACGCTCCATTGTGATATCATATTGACTCCATTGTGTTCTCTTCGTTTGCCTTCTTGCGCTTAAGAGATGAGATCCGCAACGTTCATGGGCATCTCATCGATCTGAGTCGAGTAGTACACTGCCATAGCACATTAGCCTTTGCAAGCATACGCTGGGCAAGGAGAGACTTACACTCAATATCGCGAAGGATGCGCACATCCTCGCTGGTAACGAAGTTGATAGCGACACCCTTACGACCGAAGCGGCCACTCCTGCCGATACGGTGGATGTAGTTCTCACGGTTGCTGGGCAGGTCGTAGTTGATAACCAGGCTGACCTGCTGCACGTCGATACCTCTGGCCCAGACATCCGTCGAGATCAGGACACGGCTGTTACCCTGACGGAAATCCTGCATGATGCTGTCGCGTTCCTTCTGCGGCATATCGCCATGCATGCTGCTGACCGTGAAGTTGGCCTCGCGCATCTTCTCAGTCAGCCAGTCGACCTTCCGCCTCGTGTTGCAGAAGATGACAGCCTGTGTAATAGTCAGGGTGTCATAAAGGTCGCAAAGTGTGTCGAATTTCCAGTCCTCCTTCTCGACGGCGATAAAGTACTGCTTGAGGCCCTCGAGCGTCAGCTCGTCACGCTTGACGAGGATGCGAACGGGATCGGTCATGAACTTGGTCGTCATGTCGAGGACATCGTAGGGAAGCGTGGCGCTGACGACAACGACCTGAGTGGCGGGGGGCAGGTAGCGGTACACATCGTAGATCTGCTCGCGGAAACCGCGGTTGAGGAGCTCGTCGGCCTCGTCGAGAACGAGCATCTTGATATGGCGAGTGCGGAGATGACGACGGCGAATCATGTCGGCAACACGACCGGGGGTACCGGAGACGATATGCTGTCCGTAGTCAAGCTTGCGGATATCCTCGCCAACGTTGGTGCCGCCGATGCATGCGTGACACTGGACGTTCATGTAGTCGCCGAGAGCCATGACCACAGACTGGATCTGGGTTGCCAGCTCACGGGTAGGGGACAGGACGAGGGCCTGAGTCTCGCGCACAGCTGTGTCGATAACCTGCAGCATACTAATCGAGAATGTCGCCGTCTTTCCTGTGCCGGACTGTGCTTGGGCGATGGTGTCGCGACCTTTGCAGACCTGAACAATGGCGCGCGACTGGACGGCCGAAGGTGATTCGTAGCCGTAGGCATAGACGCCACGAAGGAGGTTCTCTGGAGAATGAAGCGTCAGTTGTGTGGGAGCTCGCGTCGGCCATAAATTTAAGGGGCGCATACCCTTCAGCGACATAGATTCGAATGTCGGGTGGACAGTGACCTCTTTGGAAGTCGAGAACTCCATCCTCTCGTCCGCCTTGCGGTCAATGCCACTGCTGCCTTCAGCCATGGTGTCGTTAACTGCGCGTCTGTGAGGTTTGGATCGGGCAGGGATTGGCGGCGGTCCTTGGCGGATGATTGCTCTGGCGTTGTCGCAAGAAGAAGCTGGTGTTTGGTAACTGACCAAAATTTTGGGACGACTGGACTCGAAGCTGGCAGCGGGGACGCACGGACCCAGAACTCGAATGCAAGTGCGAGTCGGGCCCAGCGATCCAGAAGGCGAGCGCTGCAGCAGCGACAGGGACATCACCGGATTAATATGCTCCGATTGACCGGCGCTAAACCTTATTCAATGGAACTTTCCAGTGCATCAGACTCCCGATGTATTTTTTGAGCGTCGCGCAAACCGTTCCTTCGACACTTTGCGCAACGCGATTACCGACATCATGGCTTTGGAGGAGCAGCGATACCTGCACGAGGATCTCGAGCGCCTCGAGCAAGGAATTGCGGACAGGATTGGCGAAGAACCCAAGCATATTCGCGACCGTCTCAACCGCGACCATGAAGTTTCTCAGCTTCTCGACCAGATCCAGGCGCAGTCGACGAAGCTCTTGGATATCTACCGCGACAGCTCCGGCCTACTCGCCCAAGAGGTGCAGCAGCTTAGCACTGGAGACCCCCTCGAAGAATTTTACGGCCAGTTGAAGGGCATTCGAGACCACCATGCCAAGTACCCGAACGAGCAAGCAGAGAACTCGGAGCTGCGATACCGTGTGAAGCGATCTGGCGATGAGCCGACACCCTACCTTGTCGACTCGCTCTTCTCTGGCGAGGAGGCTTTTGGCAGGTTCTTTGACCTTTACCAATCACACGAAGCATACCTCAACCTTCCCAACGTCAAGCGTCTTTCATATCTACAATACTTAGAGGTGTTCGACAACTTCGCGCCCGGTGCGGGTGGCTTGAAGCGCCCCGACAAGCTGACTGATCAATATTTCAAATATGTCGGCGGTCTCTCTTCATACCTCGAGTCCTTCATCCGGCGCATACGGCCCCTGGAAAACCTTGAGAAGGTGTTCGATGGTTTTGATAAGGACTTCGAGGCAGCGTGGGAGAAGAACGAGCTACCAGGTTGGCAGGATGAGGCAGCCGCAGATGGAGCATCGAAGACCACATCACCGGATGCCGTATGGTGCGCAGATTGCGAGAAAGAATTCAAGAACGAGAATGTCTACAAGGCCCATTTGACTGGAAGGAAACACATCAAGGCGGCAGAAGCGCGGAAGGCCAGGCAGGCCGATGGGGCAGACGAGAGCATCAGCAGCAACGGTACCAAACTCTCGGCCACGCGTCTGAAGGAGAGAGCCGTCGCCGAGCGCGAGTACCGCGTGAAGCGACTTGCGGCAGCGATGAGCACCGAGCGCGAGGATACCCGTGTCAACGTGGAGCGCAAGCAAGGCATGACGGAAAGAGAGCGCCAACAGGAGCTCGAGAATCTCATGAGCATCGGAGGCGGGGAAAGCGAGAACCGCGGGGAGGACGAGGAGGGGGAAGAGGACGATGGCGAGGAAAAGATATACAATCCGCTCAAGCTGCCACTGGCTTGGGATGGAAAGCCCATTCCCTTCTGGCTATACCGACTTCACGGACTGGGTGTCGAGTTCCCTTGCGAGATCTGTGGCAACTTTGTCTACATGGGTAGAAGGGCGTTCGACAAGCATTTCAACGAGGCGCGCCATGTACATGGTCTGCGCTGTCTCGGCATCACCAACACGAGTCTTTTCAGGGATATCACGAGCATTGAGCAAGCGACAAACCTCTGGGACAAGATCCAGAGAGAGACGAAGAAGCACACGGTGGATGATGGCAGCATTGTTCAAATGGAGGATGCGGAAGGCAATGTCATGCCGGAGAAGGTATACTATGATTTGCAAAAGCAAGGGCTTCTATAAGTGCTTGTCCAAAGCATGGGTCCGGCGTTCCGGAATAGGTGTACAATGAATCGGCGTTGCACTCCCAGCGCATTGGCTGCTCCCTCACTGTGCTATTGATAGTCGCTTGCCACTTTGACCTCGCCTTGCTACTTCCAGTACCTGCGAACAGTATCTGTTGAAATATGCACTGCATCTTGGAATAAATTTGAGAAAAACATGCCACGGAAAGCGATGTCGTTGACTGCCTTACAGTGGTTCTCGAATCATATGTGGGGTGCGTGTAGGCAGATCGCCGCCTGGCCAATCGGCGCATTGCCTGTTCAAGATGGAAGTCAACTAGCTCACCCCGCCAACCAAGTGTTCATCATCATCGACACAAACCCTCGAAAGTCATCATCTCATAACGGATATTCACCGAGCATACGCGCGATGAGATGACAGCAACACAGAAGTCATGGCTGTATTGTCAAAGCCGATCCCTGCTCTTTACACAGTCTACGTTCTGCGCTCTACCGTACGCCATGCCTCTCTCTACATTGGGTCAACACCAAACCCCCCAAGGCGATTGAAACAGCACAATGGCCAAGTCAAAGGAGGAGCCGTGCGGACATCCAGGGCGAGCCTGCGACCGTGGGAAATGATAGCCCTGGTCTCGGGCTTCCCTAGCATGATAGCTGCTCTGAAGTTCGAGTGAGTCTTATTCCAGTCACCAACCGTCCTCGGTACGTTGACTTCCTCGCCCAAGGCACTGACTGGAATAAATTTAGATGGGCACTGGCGAATTCTCATCTTTCTCTGCATATCCCGAGCGAATCGCGGATCTCGCGCTCTGCAGGTGTCAAGCGCAACGGCCATCCCAAACGACCCCGACCGAGCATGAGCTCCGTCATGTCCAACATCCACCTTCTCTTACGAGTGCCCAGTTTCCTGCGATGGCCACTGCGACTGCACTTCTTTGCACCCGCTGCTCATGCCGCCTGGGTAGCAAGTTGCGATGCTGCGACGGCGCCAGCGAGGTCTGATCTGCAAATCATGACAGATTACGGGCCCAGGAAGGGTGCTCACGAGCTATCCTCGCCCGCCAAGACAGACACATGCGAGCCAACTTGGGGTGTACACGCCCTGCCCCTGGATTACGCACCCATGAAGGAATACGCTGAGAAGGCGCGATCGATAATCTCCTTTGAACGGGAGGGCGCCTGTGTCATCTGCAGTGAGCATATGGAACATGGCGAGGGACTGCACGTCGTATGCTCCAACGGCAATTGCGAAGGTGTTGGACATCTAGCTTGCTGGAGCAGACATCTACTCGGACAGGGAGACGACCTCGAGGCCGTCATGCCGACCCATGGTCGATGTCCGAAGTGTCGAGGCGCAGTAGAATGGGGCGACATGATGAAAGAGCTCACGCTCCGGGAAAAGGGAGCAAAGGAAGTTGACAAGCTGTTGAAGACGAAGCGACCATGCCAAGGCAAAGGTAAAGCCTGAAATGTTTGGCGTACCTAGTCCAGTAGATCTCGTGGTAGATCTACTACAAGTACCTATCGCTCCAGGCATTCACTTGAAACCAGTGGCTTCCAAGGAAGAATTTGGTATCATAGCCGATACATCGATGTAATCACGAAACCGCGTATCATACATGAACATCCATCATAATACCAGATTCGCTGGGAGGCGTCATTATGCGAAAAGGCCCGCAGAACATTAGCTTCACCTTAGTGGCTCCTGGCGGGCCTTTGGCAACGTCATCCGTCTCTGATTGGGCGATGCTCCGAACCAGGCTTGCCAGCCCCTGTAGGTCCCAACTCGGATATCAGATGTCCAGAGGGATCGGTCGACTTTTTAGTGCCAACCGCCCCCAGTCAAATCGGCGCCGTGGTACCTAGGGAGAAAACTCTGAGGCACTTGTGACCCTTCCGAAGGGGCTATCTCACACGCCGTTGGGAATTGATTATTCCCGACAAGCTCGATTGCTGTGTATGTAGATCCAGAATTTAAGGGAACGATACGGTATACTCATTCTCGCGATATATAATATTCGGGATATGTCATTAAAAAAAAAAGCACGACTTCAGCGCATGCAAGGCAATGTAGATTTGGCGCACTGCGTGCGAAGAGCCCGATTCATATAGAGTTTACGGGTGCTACTCATCAGACCCCAGTTGATGATCCGATTGCAACCCGTAACACATAAACAAATCCAAGCCGTATGCTTGTGTCGAGAAACAAACTGAATCTCTACAATCATGTCGGAAAGAAACCTGGAGTGTTCTTTGTTGTCACGGGTCTAGCAGCGGGTGTCGTGGGAAATGGGGGGCAGCGGTGCGAGCTGACGTTCCCAAAAGACCCACACGAGGTGGGATTTTCCAACCTCAAGTCCGGGTGCGGGCGGTCCTTGGGAGCCTGGTCGCTCCTTCCGTCCCGTTGTGGCCGCGTCCCTCGTGCCTACCCTGACTCCGCACCTCCCTCCGGTGGGCCTAGTTCTATTCGATAATGGTACCTTCATCACAGCTCGATCATTGTGCAGAAGCGAAGTACCCCCAAAGTCACATTTGCAGTGCCCCCGACCTCTGCCGCACGCTCCTGCCTTTGTATTGTACAGGGCATCCCGTCCGCATTGGCCAGCGCCGCGGGTGCCTGTGTCTCCCCTTCCCATCTCTTACACACCCGCTTGATGAGGCTCGAACCTTGACTGCACACTTCTCCCACCCACTCCTTTAACACAGAGTGTCCTGCCCCCAGAAAGCCGGAAAGTTTGCCCTTTTGGCTCTGTTGCTGCAGACGAGGTCTTTCTCTTTCCATACATCCCGCGCCTCTTGGGGCTCCTACCCGTCTTTCTCCTCCACCTTCACCTTTCTGGACACCACACCACCGCGACTCACACCTCACTCAATTCACTTCTTCTTCTCGCATGACTCGCCCACCCCGATCCGGCGAATCCTCTGCGACTGTACTTCTTGTGTCCACTCCCACTTCCGCTACGCCGTCACCACTTATCACTCCAACACCAACAGCTGGCTTCCCTTGTGATCCGTCACTCTTCTTCGCAGCCGAGTAAGTGGATCCGGATTTCCGAGCGACTGGTTTGGAGACCTGTCTACGGGACACGTCCATTCCGGCATTCCTCTGTCCTCTAGCACGCCCCAACCCGACCAAGCTTTTCTGCCTGGTACAAGCAGTCCCCGTTCAACTCGTCAACCTCGCCGCCCACGGCTACGATCTGTCAACATACCTCCACCTCAGCCTACCCGGCCACGACCCGATACGGTGCGCGGTCGCAGCGGACTCGGCAACATACGATGCAGCGGGTGCAATAGCACTTCCTTCGACTGATACATCGCCCGCATGTCGCCGCGCCGGAGTATTTGACTGATTACCCTGTCCAAACCCGACACTCCAATCCCTTGGCTACGGTTCCGAAACCTATCCGACATCCATAATGGCGCCCGCTCTGCAGTTGGGCGGTGCCGTTGCCAGTGGAGGGCCTGGCAGCACGACCAACAGCTCTCGCGCTTCTCCAGCCGTAGGCTCGACGACCAACGCCAAAGCGAAGGCTGCGCAGATCAGCTCGAACGGCTATCACCCCCCGAATGCGCAGATTCCTCTTAGTTCAATGATGAGCCCAGCTCTTAATCTTACGTCTGTCGAAAGAAGAGGACAGCCTACGGCTACGAAAGAACCAGTCGTGAAGAAGAGTCGACCACATGGACTCGAGGATGCACCGACTTATCGCCCGACGGAGGAGGAATGGAAAGATCCGTTCGAATACATCAAAAAGATCACGCCTGAAGCGAAGGAGTTCGGCATCTGCAAGATCATCCCCCCTGATTCATGGAATCCGGAATTCGCAATCAATACAGAGGTACGCCCGGTGAAGGAGGAGCTGTTGTGTCCAAGACGAGCCCGTCGGTCTGCGGCGACTTGAGCTGACCCAAACCAGAAATTTCACTTCAGAACACGGAAGCAGGAACTGAACTCTGTCGAAGGAAGTACGTATTACGAGCCGCAATAAGCTTCCAGCATACTGACAAGATCTAGGTTCGCGTGCAAACATATCTTACCTTGATGCTTTGGCCAAGTTTCATAAACAGCAAGGCAATAACAACCTCCACCGCATGCCTTATGTCGACAAGAAACCGCTGGACCTCTATCGGCTCAAGAAAGCTGTCGAATCTCGCGGCGGGTTCGATAAGGTCTGCAAACTCAAGAAATGGGCCGAAATAGGAAGAGACCTAGGCTACAGCGGCAAGATCATGTCCTCCCTGTCCACGTCTCTGAAGAACTCGTATCAAAAGTGGCTCTGCCCTTACGAGGAATATCTCAGGCTTGCCAAGCCCGGCGTTCATCAGCAACTAGAGGCTGAGAATGGTGGCCCCTATACTCCGAGTCCTTCGGCTACACCTCTCAAGCCGTCTAACGTCGACACCCCGACGAGTGGTCGCGCCGATTCGCCAGCAAGACACGCATCTGATGTGCTCCAGGCGACTCTGAACGGTTCAAAGAAGGAACATGACCGTGATATTCCGATGACCGACGTACCCCCGGCCCCGGCTCAACCTGTGTCTTCGGGCTTCAAAGCCATCAACACGGGTGGCTTCACAGCTGTCAACTCGGGCTTCACCAGCGTCAACAGGCCATCTCACAATAATGATGCCACTAGCACGCCTCCCCGGGCATTTGGCAGCCCATTCTCATCAGCGAAAAACACACCCGAATACCGACCGTCGAATCTCGGCCAGTCCGCTTCCATGAAGCGCCAGATCAGCTGCGACAGCTTGGACTTGGCGGCGAAGAGAGACAACTCGGCCAACTCGGCCACGGAAGACGCTGACAGCATCAGTAGACGGAGCAAGAGGCTGAAGAAAGAGCCTGTTCCGACGGTGGCTGGCTCCCACATGTCACAATTCCGCCCCTGTGCACCCCGCGTCGAATCTTCCGCTCCAGGAGAGAAGTGCGAGACGTGCGGTAAAGCAGAAGAGAGTGGGCCCCTGCTGATTTGCGAATCCTGTGACCACGCCTATCACAACGCGTGCTTGGATCATCCCTCGAAGCACAAGCCTGATACAGAATGGAATTGCCCTCGGTGTCTGGTCGGTGATGGCCAGTACGGCTTCGAAGATGGCGGCATCTACTCTCTCAAGCAATTCCAGCAGAAGGCGGCCGACTTCAAGCAGGGGTATTTTGAAAAGAAGATGCCTTTCGATCCGATCCTGAACTGCCACAGGCCTGTCACTGAAGACGATGTCGAGTCTGAGTTTTGGCGTCTTGTGGCCGACATTGAAGAGACAGTGGAGGTGGAATATGGCGCCGACATTCACTGTACGACACATGGATCAGGTTTCCCAACAGCGGAGAGGCAACCCAATGATCCATACTCGACAGATCCCTGGAACTTGAACATTCTACCTCTTCACCCGGAGAGCTTGTTCCGCCATATCAAGTCAGACATCTCCGGCATGACAGTTCCGTGGGTCTACGTTGGCATGATCTTCTCGACATTCTGCTGGCACAATGAGGATCATTATGCATACTCAGCAAATTATCAGCATTTTGGCGCCACAAAGACCTGGTATGGCATTCCCGGGGCCGATGCAGAGAAGTTCGAGGCTGCGATGAAAGAAGCCGTGCCTGAGCTTTTCGAAACGCAACCAGATCTTCTGTTCCAACTCGTCACCCTGCTGCCCCCGGAGCAACTGAAGAAGGCGGGTGTTCGCGTGTTCGCGCTGGACCAGAGGGCTGGACAGTTTGTCATCACCTTCCCTCAGGCTTACCATGCAGGATTCAACCATGGATTCAACTTCAACGAAGCGGTCAACTTCGCACCCTCTGATTGGGAACCGTTCGGTCTAGCTGGAGTGGACAGGCTTCGAGATTTCCGTCGCCAGCCGTGCTTCTCTCATGACGAACTTCTTTGGACAGCCGCAGAGGGGCACTCGAACAGTAGCCTGACCATCCAAACCGCCAAATGGCTTGCTCCGGCTTTAGAACGCATCCACACGCGCGAATTCCAGAGCCGTACCGATTTCATCAAAAAGCACACGGAGTCGAATCCTCATAGCTGCGGTCTGGCCGGCGAGAGCGACGATGCAACGTGCCCGCTTGCTTTTGAGGTGGAGGATGTGGGCGTGGTCGAAGAGGAATATCAGTGTTCCTACTGCAAATCCTTCGCCTACCTCTCGCGCTTCAAATGTCTCCGATCAGGCAAAGTGCTTTGCCTCTTGCACGCCGGGCAACATGCATGCTGCGATCTTCCTGAAGAGCAGCGTCTCTTCGGTACTCAACATGTACTGTACTATCGCAAGGATGACGACATCATTAAGGCAACGTACGCAAAGGTGCTCGAGAAGGCCCACACGCCAGAGGCATGGGAAGAGAAATACGAAAAGTTGTTGGACGAGGGGGCCACTCCTTCTCTTAAGTCGCTCCGCGCAATGCTGCACGAGGGCGAACGAATCCCGTATGATCTCCCGTCGTTGCCTCTTCTACGCGAATTCGTTGAAAGGTGCAATTATTGGGTTGACGAGGCCACCAACTACACAGTTCGAAAGCAACAGAACCGAAGGAAGAGCGAAAAATCTCTCCTTCATCGCAAAAACTCGATCACCGACCCAAAGCCACACGAGGGTCGCGACGTCTCCAACATAAAACGGCTTCTGGGAGAGGCTGAGCAGATCGGCTTCGACTGCCCCGAGATTGCTCAGCTACAGGAACGAGCTGACGCGATTGAAGCTTTCCGGAAGACCGCCGTCCAGCTCATGAAAAGGCATCCCTACCACGACATCGCCCATATCGAAGAGCTCATCGAAGAAGGACGATCATTCAACGTTGATATTCCTGAGCTCCAGGCTCTCGCGGAGTTACTGGACCAGACAAATTGGAATATCAAGGCTCGTGAAAGCCGCGGGGCGACGCTAAGCTTGGACGACGTCAAGGAACTCATCGAGGAAGGCAAGCGTCTTTCGATTGCGCCCTACAACGACCATTTGACCTTCTACATGGAGCAGATGCAGGCTGGCCAATTGTGGGAGAAGACGGCCCGCGAATTGATCGGCGCTGAGACGGTCCACTATGCGCAGTTGGAGGCGTTATCTCACCAGGTCGCTGCGAACTCGCTGCCAGTTTCTGCCGCAACGCTAAGTGCGGTTGACGCGATTCTGCACAAGCAGCGCGAAGCACATCGGCAGATTCTCGACATTTCTGAACGATCACGCCACCCTGATCTTCGTAAACGGCCCAAGTACACCGAGGTCGCTGAAATCATGCGCAAGCTGGAGGATCTGAATTCCAAGCCTAACGGAACCATCGACCTGGAGAAGGATCAGAAACGTCATGAGGATTGGATGCGAGAAGGCAAAAAACTTTTCGGAAAGACAAACGCTCCGCTGCACATTCTGAAGAGTCACATGGAGTACGTTTTGGAGCGCAACATGGACTGTTTCGATATCGTCAACGACAAGCCGCGGACTCCAGCCGAACCAGCCTCTCGCGAGGCTTCTCCTGCGGACAGCAAAGTTCACAGGTGGGATGATCCTAGGTTCCGTGAAGTTTTCTGTATTTGCAGAAAGACGGAGGCGGGGATGATGATCGAGTGTGAGCTTTGTCATGAATGGTGAGTGTGATCTGATTCTTAACCGCGAGCACGGGCTAACAGTAGGCACAGGTACCATGGCAAATGTCTCAAGATCGCGCGCGGCAAGGTCAAAGACGAAGACAAGTATACGTGCCCGATTTGCGACTGGCGTGTCAAGATCCCACGGGATGCCGCTCGTCCCAAGCTCGAAGATCTCACAGCATGGGCAGACAAGATCTCAAGTCTGCCATTCCAACCCGAGGAGGAGGAGGTTCTGCAGAAGATCATCTCCAATGCTCGGGACTTCCGCAACCACATCCAAGCCATTTGCAACCCGCTCGTATCGACAGAATCCGAGGCCGACACCCAGCGCTTTTACCTGCGTAAGATCGAGGGCGCAGAGATTCTTCTTGCGTACGAAACCAATTTCTTCCGCCAAGAACTACACAAGTGGTGCCCTGTGGCACCACAAGCGCCGCCCGTTCTGGAAGTGTCCAAGAGTACCCGCAAGCCGCGCCCAACCAAGTTGCAGAAGCTGCTGGCCCAATATGGCGTAGAAGAAATCGATGAGCTCCCAGAAAAGGAAAAACAGAAGGCGTTAAGTCTCAAAAGAAAGCAGCAGAACGCCGAGGCCGTTGCTGCTGTCCAGGCTGCCGCCGCCGCCGCGTCAGTGAACAGCGCCACGGTACCGCCCCAAGCGCCGCCCTTTGGAGACGGCGTAAATCCCATGTTTGGTCACAAATCTCAGCACTCTTCAGCTACACCGCCAGGGAATTCGCACGGGCAAGCAGGTCACGCTCAGGATAGACGGCAGTCAGGCGCGAAAGGCGATCCTATGGATATTGACAGCGGGCCTACCTTGCATCCTGGTCTGTTCATGTCGAATGGTGCCGCTGGGCCCCAAATTGTGAGCGACAACTCGACGCTGTCTCTCGAGGAGCGACTGTTGAGCGGGGATGAAGTGAACTTCCGGGATCCGCACGAACGGAGTAAGGCTCTGGAGATATTGGGTCGTACCGAATTCGGCAGGAAGCGGGCCGAGGAGATGTTCGGGCCTGGCATATGGAACGACGTGCCCGGAATGCGTCGACCCTCATCGGGTGCCGGTCCTGGCCAGCATGACGAGCGCGCAGTTGACAAGATGTTTGACGATTTGACGAATTCGGGCGACGACAAGAGCCGAGAGACGTTCGAAGGCTTCGTTCCAACGGCCGAGAGCCTGGAAAGCGAACGCAATGGCATGGACGCATTGCTGGATGGCGAGTAGGCCCACCGTCAGTATGTGAGCCACGCCCATGCGAGAGCCGTATCCTTTTCCCCCCAATGGTTTCATTAGTTCCACGTTGTTCCGGCGTCAAAAGGGACATGTCAGGGATTGGTCAGGCGTTCGAGTCAACAACGGGGAGGCGCTTATATCAGTATACCAGCAGTCGCCATCGACGATTTGCGGAGTTGCGGAGGAGGACAGACAGTGGTGTACAAGTATCAGGGAGTGTCGAGTTCTGTACTTCGATACCATCCGGGGTGGGTTTTTTTTTTTTTTTTAGTTCATGCCCTTGTAATACCATTTTGTTGTCGGCCGCGCAGGAGCTCCCCTTGACCGAGTCACCGTTACAGTATGGAGAAACTTTGGAAGTCATCCAAAGAAACAGATCATGTTGAAACTTTGGGTCCGTCAACAATTGAATGACCGACCCCAGACGCGGGGTGATAATCAGCAGTGGGAGCGCAGCCTCATGGCACTCGGCACAACTACAGACAACTGAGGCCCAGGGCCCCGTGGATAAGGCTTCTCTTACCCACGGAGCATGTGCAAATTTCAAGGTCATCACACGATGCTGTCACAAAGAAATGTAGATCTCAGAAAAGAAACGGGGTCCGGTAGTGGTCTACGGACACCGAGATCAACGAAGGATCCTTCCCAATTGTTACTCTTTGGCCGACTCTAGAGCCCAAAGGCTTACCAGCAGCGTTGCTTCATCAGACGAGAATCGTCCGTAGTGGTACTGCGGCGAGCGGCCATTGCTATCTGAAGAGAAAAAAGGGGAAAAGAGAGAGAGAAACCGAAATTTTGCGGCGAGGTGAAGGCATGCAGGCCTCAATGGCCCGTGCACGCCTCCAATTTCCCACGTGACTCTCACGTCCCATGTATAGAATGACTAAGCTGCCGGGATGGGCAGGAGTGGGAAGCGATTAGGAAGTGGTTGCTTCCTATTGGCCGAGCCAGCCGAGGAGCCGAGGGGGACGATTCGGAAGAGCGACGATGATGATTGAAGCTTCGGATTGACATCAACACTTTTTTGAGCTGATTGTGTCGAATCGTCTACACCGGAGGACGAGACAGCGAACTCACGACGGACACATTCAGCGACTGAACATCTTTGGATCATAATCAATTCCTCCGACCGGTACTGAGAGCAAGATGATCGCGCAGCGGGTGGGAGTGTCGGCCGCGCGCCGAGGTGCGTTCTCTCTGGACATGGCAATGCAGATTGCCGACTCGCT
This sequence comes from Furcasterigmium sp. R96-07A1, assembly GCA_037042015.1. Taxonomy (NCBI): domain Eukaryota; kingdom Fungi; phylum Ascomycota; class Sordariomycetes; order Glomerellales; family Plectosphaerellaceae; genus Furcasterigmium; species Furcasterigmium sp. R96-07A1. The sequence goes on from JAXQJP010000002.1 coordinate 35,847, forward strand.
GCAAAGCGCGCGATGTGTTTTGGTTAGGTGCTGACGGTTTATTTCCCAGCCATGATCGGCTCGCCTGCCAGCGTCTTTGTCCAGCAGGCCCCCAGACTTGCTCTGGCGACAACACAGATCCGGTATGTCACGAGCTCAATTCCATGCCTTCCACCTCCAAGGCCTACGCTGACTTGCTCCTGTCTCGCAGCCCCCTCGGCACCACAAAGATCTCCCCCGACGAGGGCCAGGCCATCCTCGCCAAGCAGCGTCTCAACCGTCCCATCTCTCCTCACCTGACCGTCTACCGCTTCGACCAGACCTGGCTCGGCGCCTCCATCTGGACCCGTATCACCGGCAACGGCCTCTCGGCCGCCTTCTACGTCTACCTCGGCACCTACCTCGCAGCGCCCCTCCTCGGATGGCACGTTGAGTCCGCCGCCCTCGCCGCCTCCTTCGGCGCCCTCCCCCTCGCCGTCAAGGGCACCCTCAAGTTCCTCGTTGCCTGGCCCTTCATGTTCCACTGCATCAACGGCGTGAGGCATCTGTTCTATGACATGGCCAAGGGCTTTAGCAAGAAGGACATCAAGAACTGGGGCTGGGGCATCTGGGGCGCCTCCCTCGTCGCTGGCCTGTACGCCGGATACCTCATGTAAATCATAAACCACGGGTCGGGAGGGAACTTGCGAGGCAATCCAGCGGATGAGAGAGGGGGGTGGTCGTCTGATCAAAGGCTGCGGAAGCAAGGCGTGATCATGGCCTGGAGTCGTGCGGCTGATGTAGGCGGAGCTGCCTTCGCGCAGATTGTGTTATATCAAATAGACATGGATTCAAAGGACTACCTGCGTGCCCTGTTTCCCGGGCACCGCCTACCAGCTATTCCGTGTCTAAGGGGCCCCCCGTAATTTTCCCCGTACGCCAATTGCGCCATGCTAGCAATGATATTCGATCCAGATATGCAGAACCACCCGTGAAACCCCCGGTCCCTCGGCGCAACCAGTCCTGGTCTGCTTCATTGAAGATTCCTCGCATCGAGCACCTCGTCGATGAGCTTGCGGCTGCCGAGGGCCGCGATCCTCTCCCCGAGAATGGGGCCGAGGAACTCGTTGAGCTCCGCGGCCTTGCCGTCCGCCACGGCGCTGTCGACCCCGTTCATAGCGTCCTTGTCCTCGCCGGCCAGAGTAGTGATGGCCTTGACGATGGCTGCGACGAGGGTCTCAAATTCGACCCTGTCACCCTTGTCGCGCAGCCGCTGGAGGATCTCTTCACTGTAGGGCCTGAGATACTTGAGCACCAGCACGCGAACGGCCTCGGGACCGCCGGCGGCGGCCAGGCCGTTGATGGCGCCAAAGTGGGTGACCGGGGGCCTGTCGGGGTCGAGGAAGAACTTGAGGCAGGTCCGCACGAGCTTGGGTCGCAGCAGGTGGTTCGAGGCGGCGTAGCGCGTGGCGAGCTTGCCGAGGAGAGAGGCGGAGAACTCGCGCAGCTGGTACTGCTCGTTTCTGGTGTCATCTGATCCGAGCTTGCGGCCCAGCAGGCACGTGAGGACGGGCGCAGCGATGGAGTTGGCGTACGGGTCGAGGAAGAGGTTCGAGTTTCCTATCAGGGCCTCGGTGAGCTCCATGACGCGCTGCAGAACGAACGTGTCATCGAGGCGGTGGGTGACCTGGTTGGAGACAAAGTTGACAAAGTATGGGATCAGCTGGTGCAAGCCAGGGTCGCTGCGGACGGAGGACAGGGCGGCCTGGCGCAGGCGGACGACCTCGTCATCGGGGTTATCGTCTAGGAGCGCCGTCTGGACCTTTTCGAAGTAGAGCACGAGCTCTTTGGAGATGATGTGCTTGACCGTTGGGCGGAAGGAGACGTTGTCGTTGCCTGCGAGGGCGGCCATGGCGGGGTTCGCGCCGGGGCCCTTGGGCAGAAGCTCTTGACTCCTGGACTCGGCGGTCGTCGGGTTCTGGGGAATGGAGGGCTGAACACCTTCGATGGCGAGCCAATGCGCTAATGGGCGGGAGTGTCAGTTGATGCTGTAGGGTATTGGGCAGGGTACAGGAGTGGGACGTACCTGTGAAGTTCATGTCCCTGGGAACTTTGGGTAGGGGCGCATTGATGAGCTTCTCAAAGTCGATCTCCTCATCTTCGATATAGAACAGCGGCTGCCCGGGACCCAGGCTCGCCTCACCGTAGCGCAGGGGTCGCGTCGAGTCGTACCCATAGAGAGGCTCGATGTCGAGAACCTTGAGTGCCTGGGCGATATCGCTGACGGTCAAAGTGGTGCGGCGCGCGGCGCGCATGAAGCGGAGAGCTTCTATGGTGACTTGGCCAATACGATACTCGACATCCTGGGTCAGGACGCGGAGGGCGTCGTCGTTCAGGGAGGAGATGCCGACGGACTCTGCGACATCTTTGACGTTCTCGGGGTTCCAGAGGAGCTTGGTCTCGGGCGCCTGCTGCTGCTGCGCCTGCTGAGGCTGCTGGGACGATTGTTGAGGCTGCGCCATCATGTGCGCTGGCGCATCGGTCAGGACAGAGTTGGCGCAATTGATGTACTTGTCGTTGCTGCGGGATCAACTGGAGGTTCGCGTTGAAGCTGCACGAAAGGTTGCGCGAGGTTCAAGTGGTGGGACAGAGGCACTTCGAAGCATGGACCCGATCCACCTTCAATGGAAACTGCGCTAATCCTACAGCTGTCTGGTGGAGAATGGTGGCTTTTGATTGGATTCATTCTTGGTCGGGCTGCTGTAGCTTTGCCCCGGCAGTTGCTCGGGCTAGAAATCTTAGGTAAGGTAGGCGCTACTACAGCGGGTTGATGGTATTCCTTCACTGCATTGGCTTGACTGGAAGCTGCCTGGGCCGTGACCATTCCCTCCCACCAACGACAAAGCTTCCCATCGTGCCATCTACCGACCCCTACCTTAGATGGAATGGACCCTGATGGGCTTCCGGTTGCTCCAAGATGAGGAGCTCTCCCATCATGCAGCTGACGGAGCGCTGACAAATGCCCCCTGCCTCCTTGCTACCTATCGTGTGGCCGACATGCAGTTGCTTACTGAAGTTGAGATGTAGAGCGCATCATGCCAGGCGGCCAGAAACCGTCAACTTGGCAAGGTGGCTACGGCCCACTGGGTTCGTTCCATTCGGTGATACATTCGCTCACATGTTGTAGTCGCCATGTGCCTTCGGCGTTTGTTCATGGGCAAGGAATGATCAGCAGCTCGGCTTCTTCCAGAAATGGGGCCTGCTCCGCCTTCTCGAAGCCTGAAGAAGACCTTTCTTGCGTTCTTCGGGAGAATCTACAGCCCTCCAACCCACCAGATGACGTGAGACCAGGTCCCTGGTCCATCGAGGGCCATTGCCGGCTCCATCTTCATACGTCAATGGGACCCAGGAGCTCAAACGGCTGCTGCACCTGAGGTTTTGAGGCGGGGTAGCTAGGTGCGATGAATACAAATACTCCAGTGCCCTGCCATTCGGACAAGATACTGCAACCACCGACGTTTCTTACTGACTGTTCCGCCATCCCTCGAATACTCACAACCTTGTATCCAAACCCTACTATCAACCAGCAACACAGTCCATCACAATGGCCGGCAAGCCCAAGGTTCTCGTCATCCTCACTTCGGTGGACAAGATCCCCAAGAACGGGAAGACCATCGGCTGGTACCTGGTAAGCTTCGCACGGACTTGTATGAACGCTTCTCGGAAATCTGACAAAAATCACAGCCCGAGCTCGCCCACCCCTGGCATGTCCTGAACCCCAAGGTTGAGCTCACGTATGCTTCCCCCAAGGGCGGCGAGGCTCCCCTCGACCCGATCTCCTACGATCTCTTCAAGGAGGACCCCGTCTGCAAGGACTTTTACGACAACCACTCGGACATCTGGAAGAACACCATCAAGCTGTCCGAGCTCGCCGGCCGCGCCTCCGACTTCGACGCCGTCTTCTACCCCGGCGGCCACGGCCCCATGTTCGATCTCGCCTTTGACGAGGACTCCCTCGCCCTGATCCGCGACTTCCACGCCCAGGGCAAGGTCATCTCCGCCGTCTGCCACGGCCCCGCCGCCCTCGTCAACGCAAAGACCGCCGACGGCGAGCTGATCGTCAAGGGCAAGGAGGTCACAGGCTTCGACAACGCCGGCGAGGACATGTTCAAGTTCACCGGCGAGCTCGACTTTAGCCTCGAGGACAGGCTGCAGGAGCTCAGCGGCGGCAAGTACGTCAAGTCGGCCGAGGGCCCGCTAGGCGAGAAGGTCGTCGTCGACGGGAAGCTCATCACAGGCCAGAACCCCGCGTCGTCCTACGGTGTTGCCCATGCCATCCTTGCTGCTCTCGGCGTCTGAGCCTGCAGGTTCTTGCTATCTATTCACGAGGTTACGAATTCAATATACCACCATGATGTTTGCCGCCATTGTCCGAATCTATCAGTCGAGCACGCGAGAAGTGTGGCCAGCTCCCCAACCAAAGGTGCCTTGATGCAGTGATGTTGACCAGCGTGCTATCAAAGTTCCTAGTCATGGATGGTTCTCGATTTGCTTGACCATCTAGAGGGCAAACGCAAACTCCTTCAGCTGTCGCACAGCAGCCTCCAAATCTTCGTTGACGATAATCTTGTCGTGTGCTCCCGTGTCAGCATACTCCATCTCGTCCCTTGCCCGAGCCAGCCTCCGCTGTATGCTCGCCTCATCCTCCGTTCCGCGCCCTCGCAACTGTCTCTCGAGCATCTCGAGACTCGGCGGCCGAATAAAGACGAATCGGGCGTCGATTTCCGGCGTCTGCGACTCGGTCTTCTTGAGCTGCTTGACGCCTTCCATCTCGATGTCAAGCAAGACGATAGACCCTCGTGGCTTCTGGTCGATCACCGTCTGCTTACTGGTGCCGTACAAGTTGCCGTTGAACTCGGCATACTCGATGAAGGCGCCCTGACCGATGAGCGACTGGAACGTGTCTTCCGAAACGAAGTGATAGGACACGCCGCCGACTTCGCCGGTTCTCGGCTTTCTGGTCGTGTGGGAGACTGTCACGGCGAATGTTCCTGGGTGTGCGTCTTGCAGTTTGCGGCAGAGAGTGCTCTTGCCGACGCCCGAGGGTTCTGAAACCACAACAGGACGATGTTCAAGAACGTAGTCTGTAGGTAGTGAGATAATATCAGTCAACGTTGACCAGAAAGAATGGGCCAAATGAAGATACAGACCTTTGCTTGCGTGGGCCATGGCGGATGGTGGGCTCATGCCAATGATCCGTACGGGTACGATGAAGGTCGGTAACTTGGGTTGTGTAGGTAGAGTTGAGAATGGAGGTCATGTTTAAGATGAAAATTTGCAGGTCATGTTGGTCTATGCATATCCGGCCGTGGCGTAAATTCATCGTCAGTAATAAGGTTGCGTATCGTTTACGTGCCTGCCGTGTTTTAATTTTTACGATTACGGTGGCTGGCGCAGCCTGCCGTCACGATCGGATCGTGCTGGTCATCCGCAAGAGAGTGTCCGGCATATCTCAGGCTTGAGCCCATTCAGGGGTAATCTACATATGCGAGATCGACTCGGCTACCATCCACGTCTAGCTCTCAGACGTGACGAGGAACAGTTGATATTTGCCTTTGATTTACACTGTTCGGCGAATATGGGTTTCATGATGCTGCGTAAATTCTTGGTATTATTCAGGAGACAACTGTACATGCCCGCCGGAGCCTTGCCAGCAAGGCCAAGCGCTCCGTAGACATTCGACTCGAGACTGTTCTTCCGAGGCCGTCCCCAACGCCCACGTGGTATAAGCTAATCGGCTAGAAAATTTGATGATGACATGAAATGAAAAGAAACCCGCTTCCCCTTCGACAAGAGGGAAGATCAGGGCATGAAGCAGTGCGATCGCTTCGTGTGTCGGGCAGTGCCGTACCGTCAGATGCGGTACGAGCAAAGGACGAAAAAATAAAAGGCTCTATCATATGGACATGTCGCGTTTCTCTCACAACCCCTTTTTCTTGGGTTTCTCCGCTCTAGTGGTATCCCGGTCCGAATTGCGTCTTCTTGGGCGCTCCGGCGTAGGCCCCCGGGATGGGAACAGCGTCGTACACGGGCTCGTCTGCCGCGCCTGACATGTGCTCGTGCTCGATGACCGACGGCGGCTCGGGCTGTGGTGGCGACGGCGGGTGCGTCGGCATGGGATAGGCGGGGTAATCGGGGATGTTGGGCGTGGTGGCGGACGTCGGAGTGAGGCCGCCCTGGCTGGCCTTGGGCGTGGCCGAGGGCGCCTTGAGGGGTGGTGCCTGCAGCTTGAAGGACGTCTGCGGCTGGCCGAAGCTGGACTTGGGCTCGACGAAGCGCGTGGTTCCCGTGAAGCTCGGCTGCTCCTGGGTCTGCTCCTCGATGGCGCCGAGCGAGGCGAACGACTTCTCCGGGTTGCGGGGCGACATGGTGTATTGGCTGTACAGCCCGGGGGACTTGAGACCCGGAGTGTTCGGGGCCGACTGGGTGCGGAGCTGCGCGAGGTAGACGTCGGAACGGGCCTTGTCGCGCATGTCCATGGACTTGTGCAGCTTGCGCTTGGTGTAGTAGCGGTAGAAGACGATGCTGTAGAGGGCGATGGCCATCATCTCGACGACGATCTCGATGGCGATGCATACAAGGACCCAGTCGTTGAGGCGGCAGACGAGGGCATAGTCGATCTTGTCATGGAAGACGTCGGCGCGGCGGTTCTCCCTGCAACTCCAACCCCACATGTCACGGCCCTGCGAAGAGGCCCGACTCGCTTGGAAGATGCCGGCCGAGACCGCCCACATGGCGAGTGAAACGATGAACCAGCCGATGGCAAACATGGTGTAGTAAGTGGCGATTCTTTCGGCTCGCTTGTGTCCACCGCGGAAGTATGCGCAGAAGACCATCATGCAGCCAAGGATGGAAATGGAGGCGACGACGATGACGAGAATCTGGGGCCATAGCATGGTGTTCTGTGACCAGGCGGGCATGTTGCTCTGTGCGGGCAGTGATCTCGTGGCGTTGAAAATGGCGAACGAAGCAGAAAGCATGGAGACAATGATCAGAGAGCAGCTGAAGCTGACACCTCGCAGTGCAAACTTGGCCATGCGGACACGCATCTTGATTCTCTGAGGCATTGTTAGTATTTGGCACCTCCAGCAAACCAGGCCGTGGCTGTACTTACCAAGTCCTTCTTCTGTGCCTTTGCTGTCCTCGCCTCCTTCTTCTCGAGGACCTCCTCCTCGGCAAATGTAGGGCTCATGGGGTTCTCTAGTCTCCTGGCTGGCGTACCAGGCACCCTGAGAGCGCTCTTGAGAGGTGACTTGGGCGTCATGGGGACGGCCATGGACTCGCGGTTGTTGATGTAGCCGAAGCCGACATCGCCAGGCTGAGACTGAGGGACCTCTGACCTGTCGTTCATGGCGAATGGAGACCGAGGGCCATCGACGGGCGAGTGGACTGAGGTTGCTTCTGCGAAGCGTGGTGTTCTTGGGGGCTTCAGCGACGAGGTCGAAGAAGAAGAGTCCGTCGATGCGGAGCGGACTGGTGTGAGATTGAGAGCGGCGGGCCGCCTCTTGTCATCTGCAGTGGCGAAGATCAGCTTACTTGTCCGACGTGAGTGGCTTGTCGGACAAAGACATACCTGGTGAAGCCATTGCGGGCTGTGGTCGCAAGCTGTTCCACGAAAGACGGAGAAAGAGCCGCGGTGACGTGTGTTGCTGTGATACTGTACGGGGAGGGCAGGGCGCAGAGAGGGGGCAGCCAGTGCCTCCAGATCAGGCAAAGAGGGAAGTGCCGCAGAGCATTCAGCAAGAGTGAAGTTGTACGTAGGAGTACGAGAGAAGACCAAAAATACGCAGGAGACCAGCTGTCAGAAGGAAGAGAGGCTACGGCTGGCCAGCCGGAGGGGGGTCACTTGGTTTTGACTTGGTGGGCCAACGGCCTCTGAACAGGTTCCTTTGGCTGTGGTGCGATGATCAGCGAGGTGTAAGTGGCACACGAGGGCAGGATAGGACAAATGAGAAACGTACCTTGGTATTCGCTCTGGGGCGGGCAGGATGGCGCGAACAGGTCCAGCCGCTGAAGAGGTTTCCAGGCCTGCGATTCGGTCAAAATGGAAATACGCGCCGAGGATTGAGGTCCGGCGCTTCGCGGTGATCTAGCTTCGGGAGGACGGCGTCGGGACGCGGATGTCTCCCGTTGAAGACGGTGGGACACTGTCTCGTTCGGCGCCAATGGAAGACACAAATACTTCGTGTAGAAGGATCTTCTGTTCAGCTGGAGCGTACAAGAGCTAGGTGGTATCACGAGTAGTCGAGTTGACTGAGAACACATCACGGAATGAGGAGGTGAGGGGGGCCACGAGGTATTTGGGAGGTTGAACCAGCCGCCGGCCACCCGGCGACCCCCCAAAGAGGCGAACCGGAGTAGAGAGGAGAGAGATAGTGAGGCATGGCATGAGGGAAAGTGCGCTCTCTGCTCGTCTGCGTGCTGTACAGTACGTTGTACCTGCTTCGAGGGCGGTGATTGGAACTTGGCGCCTCGAAGGGTAGCATGCAGACAGCCCGACAGGAGCTGCAGAGACGATGATTGGACGTGGCGGTCTCTCGGAAGATTGTGAGGACAAGACGGCGGGTAGATGGGCGAGTCGAAGACAAGTCAAGCTCAAGAGCGCCAGCTCGGCGGTCTTGAGTGCCTCAACCCTTGTTGCCGCCCTGCCAATGATCCCTGATCTGCAGATGTGATAGGTCCCTTGTGGTGTGGTCGCGCTGAGTGCCACACGATGCTCGTGGCCGGCTTCAAGAGGCCGTGGCCAATCAAGACTGGAAGAAGCGTGATGGACGACCAGCCACATGCAGCGCGGGCGGCAAGCCAGGCGACGGACTGGCTGGAGGCGGGGAACGGGGACAGGGGTCGGGCCATCTCGAAGCTCTCAAAGTGACCTTCCCTCCGCTTTCTTCTCGGATCTATCGTCTTTGTCCCTCGAGGACGTATTTGTACGGCTTCGAGTCACTTGACCCGTCATCTGTCGAAACGATGTGTCTTCCAACACCTTAAGGAGGGTGCCCAGTCGTGGACCACATCTTCTCTTGGCAGACCGCTGACTCGGTCGTCCACTGACATTCGTTGACTGTCGACTGTCGTCGACTCGTGCCACCCAGGAGACGCCGATGGGTGACGGTACGACATGCTGCATCGCCTTTGCCGCCACTCGGGATGGAGTTGGTGATGAGTGATGCTGAGGAAGCAAGCAAGCTTGGGGTGGTGTGGTGTTGGTGTGAAGGTCAAGTGTGCAGGATGCAGGTGTGATATCGATTGGCAACTGAGGTTGGGGTTGCAAGTGGGGGAATCGGTGCAACGGCAGGACCGCCCGGCGGGTGCTTTCGACGGGGATGAGGTGCCCTAAAAATAGCCCCCGCCTCCACCACGCCGGCGCTGTAGACGCTGTGTTTCCCCGCCGAATGGGCTGTCTCCTGATGCCGTCTCTCTACAATACCACCTCCACATCCTGCTTCGAGTTCACGAGCTATCTGGTGCGTCAGATCGGCATGGTCTGATGGTGCGTGGTACTAAGCAGCATGTCTTTCGAACATTTACGCCATGAGGCTTCTGCCACACACATCGGCAGTAAACGACAGAAGCTAAAGTATTATGTGAGCAGATCGGCATGTCCGGGAACTACAATCTGTAAGCATCAGGGAACAGTGGTTGCCTCGGCATGGCAAGCATGGTCTCCCTCAAACATGTCTAGATCAGTGGTGTGATGCTAGATGATAGACCGTGCATCTGATAAGGTGAATACTGATTCAACATGGATCCATCTGCGGATCGGCATGCTTTGCCATCTCTCAAACATATGTATTCAATACTACATGGTATTACCGGGTACATTTCATCTCCCGTTCGCTCTGGAGGTAGCATCGAGACATTTCCCATGGTATGGCCGACTACTGCGCTTTGCCCTTGCCCTTGCTCTCCGACTTGTCCGACAGGTCCCAGTTGTTCAGGTAGCCGGCGCCGGCGCAGAGATACGTCGCGAAGCTGAGCCACCCCAAGTACGGTAGCTGCAGCAGGCCAGTCAAGTTGTCGACCTGGTACCAGGTGTAGGCGAGGTAGCTGTTGAGGCCGAGGAGGGTGACGATGTCGGCCGTCGCAGCGATGGGGCGGTTCACGACGAAGAAGAGCGGGGTCCAGATGAGGTTGAGGGCGAGCTGGATGGTGTAGAGCGTCGCGCCTTGCCGGGTCAGGTCGGCTTGCTGGGCAGTCGCGCCGGGGGCGAGGCCGATGCGGACGGAGCGCCAGGCGGCGTAGCCCATCAGACTGCGCGTGACGGTCAGCTTGGCAACTATTCGGGTCGGACGAGCGCGCGTCGGGCGCGAGGTTTGGGGGAGCTTACCCGTAGAGCACTGTCCACACGGGCCCGAAGATCTGAGGCGGCGGGTTCAGGGGCGGGTTCTTGATGCGGTCGTACGTCTGTCGGGTCTTTGTCGCGCTGTAGCCCACGGCGGTTCCGAGGGCGATGGGGAGGAGGATGGAGGATGCCGGGTGGTCGAAGACCGCCCTTGGCAGGGTCAGAGCGGGAACGAAGGTCGTCATGGTGTCAGCAGTCGTGTCTGGGAGCTATCCAGTGTTGTCGAAAGGAGGGAGAGATGCGACGATGTTGTATGTTTTGAGGTGCTAATTGAACAGCTGATGAGGCGAGGGTCGGACTCGTCGCAATGCCGAAGGCCGCCGTGGCCCGTTTGCGGGATGCTGCAATGACGTAGCACTACTAGTACCGAGGAAGGCCGCACCTCGAGCACTGCACTGCATTCCAAATTGGCTGATCAACAGCTCCTTGGGTCAACTGTACATGAGGCACTCAATTTCAGTTACAAGGCTTCTCAATGAATAGATCATACTCAGTAACGCCCTCAATTGCACCTCCATCAACACATGATCCCTTGGATGGTTGAGGTGTCGTTAGTGGCTCGCTGTATTAATACGTCTGAGCACTATCCTCAAATGGAGCCGCCCTGAACCCTGTCGTCCCCAACCTCCACTACTCCCAGGCCACTACAACGACGTGCAGTGATCATCAGGTACCGGGTCACGAGTAGTGTCAGAGTGACACTGTCTCATCCTAAAAGTGCCGCCATGTATTGGAGAGGTGTGAAGCCTCGTAGATTCCTCCCCAGATAGGCCGGAAGCCATGGAACACGAGACATCAGAGCCGAGTCGGAAACGCCTGAGGGCAAGTCATGCTGTGAGTGCTTACGATCCATGTTATGGCCCGAAGTCTCGGCCAAGAGCTGATCGGACTCCAGTGTGATGCTTGCAGGGCCAGGAAAGTCAGGTAACATCTCGATACTACTAGTAGTTGGCTGGGCAGCATTGGAGGCTGACTGGCTCATCCCTAGATGCAACGGGAACACCCCGTGCGTGTCCTGTGAGGCAACCCGCCAGGAGTGCACGTATGGCTCTGAAGCAAACAAGTGAGATCCCCCATGCCATGTGTATATCACATCAAGTTCACATGGCCTATACACTGACAATGGGCGTAGCCGGGGAAAGAGTGACCTGATACTCGAAGGAGTTCTCCGTGTCGAGCAGGCCATTCAAGAAATGAAGGCCTCCATCGCCAATCTACCAGTGGTGGGTAGTGCGCCATACCGTCATGACACTACTTGAAAGGCTAACGTCTTCCCCAGCACCCATTGGCCTCGCCTCATGACCATATTCGTCGCCCAGTCCTGTCTCCTGGCCAGAAAACTGCCAGAGCGGCTTCTTTCTCATCGTCTCCCCGGACCGACGTGGTCCACCACCACCCTCACAACCAAAGAACGCCTCTTTCAGACTCGCATTGGCCCATTGAGGGCAACGAAGACCCCGGCAGCTTGGATAACGCGGTCTTGGCTTCGATGCACACCTCGGCTACCGAGACAGTCCTCCAGTGGCCACACTTTGATGTTTTCCCGGGGCTTCGCGATGGCTACACGTCCATATTTCATCTCGAGCAGTCTCGCCCTCCCCTCAAGGCACGTTCGTCAACGTGGCACCCGTTCCTGTCCGCACGTGAGATCGACGAGGTCCTGGATGCGTTCGGAGACACGGTCAACTTCTGGTACCCAACCATGTCCATGGCCCAACTCGCGGATGTCCGCAGGCTCATGACCGACGGTGGTGGAGATGCCGACCAGGACATTGGGTTTTGTCATGCTCTGCTCACCATGGCCTTGGGGCTGGCGGGACAGGTGACAGCAGGGCTATCTGGCACCGATGCGGATTCTGCCGAGGCTCGAGAGAAGCGAGCCTCGAAGAGGGCCATGGCTGACGCCTACTTTGATGGGGCCCTGAAGCGGCTGCACATCGTCCACACTCACATCGGGAGTACGGCCACGCATTGTCTATTCTTCATAGCGTACGTGTCTCAGATCGCAAGCGCCTGATGGTTGACTGATGGGATATTCATGTTAGCATGTACTTTGCCTTCCTTCGACGCCCGCTACAGGCGTGGGAGTACATCAATGCGTCTGCCGCCAAGTGTCTCCTATTGCTTTCGTACACACCCCAAGGCGAGACGTCCGACGACGAGGAACGAATTCGTCGAATCTTCTGGTCATGCTATATCCTGGAGAGGTACGTGTGCATTGGCCTCGCTGACAATTTTAGTATGGCTCACTCTGTTTAGTGACTATCTCGCCGAGCTGCCTGCCCTCCCGCAGTCTGGCATCTCGCAAACGGAGTCTTCGACGCCGCTTCCAGGCGATTACGACACCCACGCATCGGCGAGCAAGAAGGAGCTTTCTTCTCTTTACTTCCTGGCATGTATTTCCATGCGCCGTCTTCTTAACCGCGTGCACCACTTGCTGTACGCTCGCGGGACTGGAACGGCCTTGAACCCGGCACGCTTCCCGGCCGTGGTACGAGAGCTTGACCATCAGCTCGAGGAGTGGCGCGAGGTGCTCCCTCAAGCATTTGCCTTCAGCGTCGGGTTCAACGAGGTCGGCGCCGGGAGTCGGGCGACAGAGACGGAAGCGGGAGGCTTCCTGCGGCAGCGGTACCTGACGTGCCGAAGCGTCATCTACCGGCCGTACCTCATGTGGATGCTGAGCGGCATGGGGCCCGGCGCGGCCGTTTCCAACACCAATCAGTCTTCACTGGAGAAGGAGGCCCTGAAAAACAGCAAGATGTGTCTGGACGCGTGTCTACTCCACATCCTCAACCTGCGAGGCTTTGGGCAGACTTGTCTTGTCGACACTTGGATATGTTCCCTCTCGTAAGTCCGCTCGTGTCACTCCCGTTTTCTTCTTAGGCACTCCTACGGATAAACTGGCTAATTTTGGAGATAGCATGGCTGGCGCGATGCTGATGCTCCTCGCCGCTTGTCGGGTTAGTGGCTTGAGAGAGCTGCTCGGCCCCGAAGTACTCGCTGCAGGTGAACATCTTCAGAGGCTTCTTGGCAGCTGGCAAGTATACATGGGCAGGCCAGAATCGCCGAGCGTGGAGCAGAGTCTCAAGCTCATCGCAGATGCTGATCGTCTGATGAGGCATGTATATAGCTCACGAGAGCAAGAGTCGGCCATCGACATTGCCAGGGCTGTACGCTGAATATCTCTTGACATGCCCAGGCAAGACGATTGCGGATCGATCGATGATGAGAAATTCACCCACGTCGACTCCGTTTGTTTTACCAATGGCTAGCTGCAGTTCTCGTTCTTTGCCTAAGCCCTCCATAGTGAAATTACGGATTGTTTTTGAGGGTGACTGCCTCATCGGATGCACGTACCCCCGAGTACATACCTTTTCGATTTGTGAGGCGAAGAAACAGACAAGAATGCAATGATCTTAACAGGCGGTGTAGATGTAGGTATCCTATCTTTGGCATCGTCAAACGACCTGGCAAACGACGACTCTCACCTGTTTAGCTACTTAAGTAGGTACCTGGGCCTCCCTCTCTCAAATGCCATAACCAACACTACAAGCTCAACCCCTTTAGGAGTTGAGAGACCGTCAACTCAGCGACCACACAACTTGCACGCCCTGAGCAAGTCGCTGTCGATGGTGGCCGAATCTTTGCCATGCCCTGCATGGGTTTGTTCCAACAACTCCAATGTCCAGTATGTAAACCCTATGTCAATCCCGAAAGCCCAAACATCGTTGCCCGCAAGCGACTCCTTCATGCGGTACCACTCTGCTTTGCCGGATAGATTTCTGTAGCTTCGATGGATCGAAGCGATGCCGAACTGACGTCTTCTCGAATGCAGTGTGGCCAAGGACCGGTCCTGGTTCGGCGATGATTACACCCCTTTTGACTCCCAGGTACACGAGGCGTTCAGTATGTCGACAGGCGGAAGTGGACCGGGACTGGCGGTCTTGGGGATCGGCACAGTCGACCTTCCCGTGAAGCGAGACCCTGAGGGATCCGGCCCAGAAGCTCACGGCATCCTCCGCCTGCGCAACGTTCTTCACTGCCCAGACAGTCTCTGCAACATCATTGGCCAACCGATCTTCGAGGACTATCCTTATATCAAGTGGGGTGTTGGGCGGCACAGCAAAGGCACCATCCACGACGAACAAGATAGGGTCGTTGCGTTTTTCTGGCCTGATTCTAGATTGTTCGAGGTGAGCCTGAGCAGCCCGCCCATCGGGCCTCGGGTCGGTCCTACGCCTTTCGAAAAGTCATCGGGCTACGTGATCGGCGCACGCTGGTCTGATGGTGAACAGGTGAGATTGAAGGCCTTGCGAGCCGCTGAGGAACAGCAGTCAGCGAGCGCGAAGTCTTTCTCGAGCGAAGAAAAGCAGTGACTCAAGGATCACTGCGGCAATGAGTACCACTTCCTGGCGAGCTACGGCCTCACCATCTACAGAAAAAGAGCACCGCGAAGAGGGCCGCCGCATCCTTCGAGCCATGATGACAGCCTCTTGCCAAGATAGATCGGAGGACGACGACGAAAGCAGCTGTGAAGAGCGACTACATGTTCGGGGTAAGGCCTCACGCTAAAGGCATAAGACAAGGAAGATGGTCGAGCGGCAAGACCCGGTATCAGAGACGCAGAACACCAAAAACACCAAAAAGACCATGTCAATTCCTTGGGATCAGTCGAGGGATGGAAGAGAAGAAGGGAACCTGATCAATCGAATCAGAAGATATCGACCGTGTTGTGTTGTGGAGGATACTTTGTGTTACAGGCGGGACATGGATACAACTGTAGTCTCTCCATTCGAACTATGACAAGCCTTCATTTCATTTGCCCCTGCAGGCTTGAACTAGACCGTGCAGCTCCTCAATTGTCGCCTGTCCAATATTCTCCAGATATGGACAATGCTTGGCAGGGTTCAGAGACACCTCTATAGTACCGCGAGCTAGCCAGGCGAGGCTCGCAGAGTGACGTGCCATGCCACCCAGGCGCACCTTTTCAGGGTCCATCCGTGAGATCGTGGCATCCCAAACCTCGAACCATCGCGAGATACCTCGTTGGATGCCGGGTGCCGTGGTGGGTAGTAACCCAGTGAGCCGCGACGAGACGATAGCTACAAGGAGGGCTAGAATGGTCAGTGTACAGGTTCAAACTCGATGAAGGGGCTGGTAATGGGCGATAAGGAAACATACTCATTACTAGCAGAAGCATGTCTGGCAAAATGGGAGACACTCTCGGAAAGTCAGATGGACCGTGCCATGTCTCCCGCATCAGGGCCTCGAAGCAATGGCTGAGGGATGATGGGGATGGCACGACGAAACCCGGACTGTCGGAGATTGCTTGGAACTCGGCTTCTGTCCGGGCGTTCCAAAGTTCAAGGGGGCATGGCAAGTCGCATTTCATCTCTGCAATCGTGATGACCGGCAGACAGTTCTGGCAACCAGATTCTTGCCACGATGAGAACGCCGCCCATGCAACGATCCTAGATGGAAAGCAGTCAGTCTCTACGCATGGCAACAATCTACATTGCCTACAGCATCGTACCTCAGACATGATTCCACGTGAATGAAGTCGGACCATTCTGTCTCCTTCAGTGGCTTTGGGTGACGTAGGCTGGCGAGTTCTAGTTGCCGTATCACCCCGACTATGAAAGGTATCCGCTGGCTGTTGACGAGATCGCGAGCCCGGGTCACCGCCGACGCGGCCGTTATGCCATGAATGGCCAAGGCAGCGGCCAGAGTGTCAATCAGCTCCTTGCTCGGCGGTGTACCTTTGATGTGAGCCGCGACGGCCGTTTCTAGGCAGCGGAAGACGTATGCTTCGCTGATGCGAAAGAACTTGACGGCAGACAAGGCATCATCCTGCGGCACCAAGCGGGTCGAGCCGTTGAGCATGAGCGCTAGCATGAGATGGAGCAGGCAGGTATCGGCATCGAAGCTTGGCTTATGACAAATAGGGAAGCTGTGGTGGTTTAGTTGAAAGTAGGAGGATGTGAATGATTTGGCGTTTCCGGCAGAGAAGACGGTTCTGGCCAGGTCTTCGTCGAAAGTATCGTCGTAGAACGGATCTGAATTAGACAGAAATTTATGTGTAATCTTGAGCTCGGATATGAGCGTTTCCATCCGACTTGCCAGTACGGTGTTGCTGACATTACAGTCCGAGGCCACCTCTGAAAGATGTGTCTCGGTTTGCGGATCCTCGGACAGCATCTGTGTGAAACTCCAAGGGTACAAGCCTTGGAACAGGGCGTCCCCAGGGAGGTCAGCCATGAACAAGGTCTTATGCATCGGCAAGATCGTCTCTTGGGGGTCCGCGACTGGTTCCTTGAGAAGGCTGTTGATCATAGAGCTGGCTTGGGGATCCGTGAGGTCCAAGAGGAAGCCAACTGATGATTTTTCGCCCTCTTCATGGCGGTTCAACGGCCTAAGAGGATCCAACCCTCGAGAGTTTGAGGGATCCTCGAAAGCCTTGATGTAAGTACAGGACACCTGGCGTGTCACACACCGACTGCAGGGCTTGGCTAAATCGCAGGACATCTTCCGACGGGCACAGCCATCGCAGGCTCGGCTCTTCTGCCCACGCTTGATTGCAGCGAGCTCGGGGGTTCCGTCCCGTCTCGAGTCGCGAGAACTGCACGATAATGCATGTTTACGGCAGACATCACTGTGAGGGACGTGAGCAACTGTTCAAACCCTCTGAAATGGCCATCCTCGGGAGGACGGGGGTACGTACCGCCTGGAAAAGTTCTTCGAGCAATAAGGACAATTGAATTGGTTCGCACCGACGTCTGGATTTCCTGTCAAAACAGATACCACCGAATATATGGACCATCAAAATACAGATGATGAGTCCCATGTGGCAGATCCGATGGAAACTTACGGGTTGCCTCATGCCGACGGAGGTGGGTGCTTCGTTGGTACACCTTGCCACAGTAAGAGCATTCAAAAGACATACTGACACTGTCTGTAGTGGTGTTACAGACCTCTTCGGGGTCTCGGACAAGTCCGAATTTGGTTGTGTTAGAAAGGGTAACGGTGGACGTTGGAGGTCACCTACGACCAGGGAAGAGTCCTGGTGGTGGTGGGTTTTGCCCGAGCATCGTGACCCGCCTTTTGTGCTCGAGAGTGGGCTTCCATTGGCCGGAGTACCCGTGTAAGTGAAGGTCTTGGTATAGGGATTCGCCCTCTAAATCTAGTCTAAGATTCTGCCAGAGTGTAGATTTATGGTTTGAATATTCATTGTCTTTTCTCTTCATGCGGGCGTTCCGCTTATTGGCAGCTCTGGTCCGACGAGGAACGTGTAGTCAGGGTGCCTACTGGATGAATATCCTCATCTCCCACCCACGGTATGATGGGCTCGTTTTCAATTTGTTTCAACTTCAGTAATGCTATTGATCGATTTCAATTAATGTAGGGCGTTCATAAACGAACAAGTCTGTCAAGGCTCCCTCGGGAACCTGATTGCATGCTTTCAGATGGAGCTGGTACGGGCCGACTTAAGGTGTGGCGTAAGTCGGTATGCACCAGCCACTAATTCAGATGGAGACGCGTCGAGTCTCTTAAACGTCGCGCCATTGCCGACGCGTGACGCCACAGTTTTCCACTTCCTTAGACGGGGACCGACGACCACTTGAACATCACATGCTCCAGTCTCATGCTTCGGGAACATTATCCTGTGCTGTCGGACTTCCCCTCTACTCTGCGATGCCCTTAGCACATGCAGGCTCCGACTAACCCAGCCTGATGCTGCCACCGTGGCCGACAGCGTCACCAGACGCGTCGCGTCCACGACCTGGAGTTTTAACTCCCAGCTCGGAGGGATCTCTCAACCAGCGGCCGCCGCAGTCTTCCGGCAAGATGAGGCAGAGTGTGCATAGAGACTCCAATGCGTTGGAGCACCTATTGAAGCCCTCTATCGTCGTAAAGGTACGTTGCACCCCGCCGTCCTACCGATCTGCTTCTGACCTGTACCAGCCTCACCCTCCGAATGTACTGTCGAAACCTTGCACGTTGCAACCTCTCATGCTGCTCCCCCGCGAAGCACTATCGCTCTCTCTACTTGATCTTGCAGCACCCAATGGCGAACTTCCTCGGAGCAGACTGTACGAATCCCATGTCAAGATCCTCGATCTCGAGGACCGCATGGGCGAAAAACCAAGCATCCTGATTGCGCGAAATGAGTCCACTCGATCTCTCTATGTTGTTGAAAGGAGCGACTCGAAGCTCTTCACCTTGTGCAAACTTGGATCATGGGTCGACCCATCGAAGCTAGCCGCAGACGCAACCGTTGCCATCCCTCAACTGCTCGACCTACATGAACCCAAGCCCGGCCAGCATCGTCCTGTACCTTTGACGACACCTCAGCTACACAAAGAACATAAAGAGAAGAGGCTTGCGATTGAGGCACTGCAGTCTGTGGTCCGAAAGAGGGGAAGATCTCGGTCTGCATCGACGTTCGACGATGCTGCCCACACAGATAAGAGATTGAGGTCTGACGGTAGCACGTCCCGGCCCTCGTCTTCGTGTGCGCCCGAGCCAATGCCGCGGACCGAGAATCCTCGGAACAGTAGCAACTTGGACAAGATGACGAACACGGCAGAGTTGCTTGATACGCCTCCAACGCCAATGCCGCCGACAGTCCCTGAATTCCCCACGCAGCCAACTGCCGAGGCGATCCAGGAGAACATCCGAAGCCAGTACCAAGAGGCACTGTATCGCTCGAAGGTAGGTCTTGGATTCATGCTTGATTGACTCGACACTGATTATCGTTCTCAGGGTTCACTTGCCTACTTTGCCAAAGGGCCGCTTTCCCGAGCCAGAGCAGCCTTCCATCTTGACTGTGAGGGCACTCTGAGCATGAACGACCTTGTCACCTTCTTGAAGAGCCTGATCATGACTACTGTTCAAATTGATAAGAAATATCGCGAGACGATCCCCGACCTCATCTCGAAATCAAAGACACTTGTCGAGTCCTCGAACGAGGGCACGAGAAAACGAAAAAAGGCGAGGAAGATGAAGCTGAGCAAGATGGGTCTTTATCCATGCGAAGCGAATCAGGTGCTGAGGTGGTGGTCAGCTAACAAGCCCGAAACGTTGGACGACGAAGCCAGCATATCGCCTGCTGAGGTCAAGTCATACGTGGACCTGCTGAGGACACGAGAAACGCAACTGCAGATGATCTTGATTCTCGAAATTTTGGCCCTAGAGCCCCTGCGTACTCGAGAAGACCTTGAAGAAAGCCAGCTCCCCGGGTTTGGGGCAGAGACGGAAGTCTCCCAGTCCACCGAGACCATCCCTGCCAAAAAGCGAAGCAAGCATAACTTGCCAGTTCTCATCGAGATACATGCGGATCGGCTCTGTATATGGCAGTCCACAGCCTCGGACGAATTCCGATTGCTCGAGGACTCACAAGTCGCTACACACGCAGCCCAGGGCGTAGCAGCTCAGAAGGCAACTGCTGACCCACTGAGAGACTTTTGCACCGACATCATCATGCCCTTCTTCGCCGCTCGCCTGCCTGAGCTGTGCGATTCAATCAATCGGAAGCTCGGCGGACCAGTGATCGTCTCGCCCCCCAAGCCTCAGCAGGCCAAGCCCTTGCCAAAGAAGCACGAGGCCAAGCCAGGCGCAGCTACGAAACGACCCGCTCCCGCAGCAAAGTCCAAGACAATCGAGAGGGCGCTTTACAAAGAGAACTCCCGTCGTAGTGTCTCCCGCGGGCCAGGAAGTACGATCGCCCTCATGCGTTCAGCAACATCATCTGCCATCCCGGGCTTCAAGCGTGAAGCCAGCGAGTCATCTGTTCTCAGGACCATGGCTCAAGTAGAAGACGAAGGGGCCCGCCCTAAATTGTTATCAAGAAGCAGCAGTGTCGTGGCGAAGGAGGATAACAAAGCCCACAAAAAAGCTCTGGTCGAGGCGGAGTTGAAGGATGCTATCAGCGCCCTACGGAGACCTAATCGTGAGGTGGTCGGCAAGGCCATTGCGGAAGAAGCGGCCGAAAGAAGGGCCTCGGGAGGCCTTTCCCACATCCGAAGTGAGTTTTCAATGACTGAACCCCCCCCAACCCGTCCTCACATGTACACAGAATCAAAGAAACCTACACGACACCCTCTGTTCCAGGGCGTTCAGGTCAAAGCCACTCCGGCCAACAGTCGCTTCCGCGATGCCTTGGCTACGGAATTACCCGGAGGTCCGTTGGAGCCGTCGGCTATACCGCCCTCGAGTGCGTCTATAATCCCTGGAACTGTACGAAGAAGCTCGACGAAGGACTTCCTCCGGGCTCTTCCCTCCTCCTCCTCGGCCGTGAAAGAAACACCGGCAAGAATGCCAGCATACCCGAGCGTGGAACGGTCAGAAGAACCTGTCATTCCCCCTTCCTCGCCCATCATGATGAGGAAGACGATAGCTCAGCCTACTATACTCTTCCCCAAGGCGGCAGCTCGGTCTCGGGCAGGCCCTTTGAGGTCCCCTTCTCCCGGTGGCATGAGGCGCATCTTCGAGACGCCTGTCAAGGCAAGGAGCTCGACGATTCTGGTGGACCAAGAGCACGGCGACGAGATTGCGGCAACGCCCATTGTCAAGACGACACCAATCACGAAGAAGACATCGATTTATGAACGGCTAGGATGGGATGACGAACTTGATGATCTGTTATGATACATATGGCATGGCATGGATTCGGCGTACACGGGGCACTATGGCAGACGGCGGACGCAGATGACGGGCGTCTTCTTGCATCACACGGCGCACAGCATGTAAAGGGGTGGTCTGCGCGGACTCGATGTACCGTACGGAATGGGATCGAAAGCAACTTGTTTTAGTCCAAGATTCAGAAGGCATGGATGGACTCGATATACACTTGTCCGTGACACAGAAACCCCCAGTGTCATTGCTGTCATTCAGGCTGCTCTGTATCCTGCCGCTCGCTAATGATCATGATCGGCAGGTCCCTGATGTCCACGTGCTCCTGTGTCCCAAGATCGACGACCCTGACAGCTTCAATCTCCACAAGCCCCGACCTGAGCGCCACGAACTTCAGGTCTGTGACATGGCAGGCACCCGGTGCCAGGGGGCCGACCCTGGTGTCGGCGCTCAAGCAGACGACGTCTGTGGTGTCGACATAGGAGCTGCGCTGCATGGCATGGACGACGTTCTCGTCCAGCACGGCGTCTGCCGTTTGCCTCCCATCTGCGATTGTCTTGCCCTTGCCGGCAGTGGATGGGGGCCGAATGACGCGGACATCGTTGCGGCGGCGCTTGGGAATGGCGAGGAGCGCCAGCTTGCGCGGAGCCTGGGGCGCATTGGCCGCTGCGGCGGCTTTCTCGCTGGTGCGATTGACGACGTAAACGGTCCAGGAGAAAGGTTCGCCTGGGTGGACGGCGCCCTCTGGGGCGCAGAAGGTCATAGTGAGTCCGAGATCGGCAATGGCGGTCTCGGTGGTGCGTGACGTTGCTGCCTCGAGAGCAGGGAGGGCATCAGGACGGCTCACCGAGGGCGCCGTGAGAGACTGAGACGCGTCGGAGCCGCCGATGGAGAGCTGAGAGGGGCGGTGACCGCGCTGAATGGGCTGCGATGCGGAGCCGAAGCCAGGGTTGACGGGAATGGTGTAGTCCACGGTGGTTGTCCAGGAAAGCTTGAGTTTTGGAGTACAGAGGCCAGGTTTATCGTGAATGGTGGCCTCGATCGTGATGTTCAGATCCCGTGTGGGGACTTTTGAAATCATCTCCATCTCTTGAGGAGCCAGGCGATACATCAGGGTGACATGGTCCTGCGAGGCGCATGCTAGTGGTAGTTGCAATCCAGCGTGGGTGTTCAGGTTCTCGATATGGCTGTCCTGGACGGAGAGATCAACACTGTCGAGAGTCACCTTGCTCTTGAAATTTGACGTGAAGTCAATCTCAAGAAGGGCAACGACTGCCGCTCTGACAGGAGCACTGTTCGGCCTAGAGAACCGTACTCTTGTGTGAATGGCGGGGTGTATCTTTAATTCGAGGTTGGGTTGGGCGCGAATGGGCTTCATCGTATGCTTGGACTGCGTGATCGGAGCCACCCGCGAGACACGCAGAGCCGAGAGGCGGGGGACAATGCCCCCTAAAGCAGGGTCGCCACTAAAGGACTCCAGGAGGTTGAAGCCGGCTGGCAGACCGCTGCGCATGTAGCCAGGTTGCTCGCCCAGTGCGGTCGCTGCATCAGCCGGTTTGAGGCTTGCGGATGCTTTGAAAGACACCACCGGACTAGGAATGCGAATTCTTGGTCTCGAGAGGAAGACGGGCAGTTTCCAGACGGCGTAGATATGTGGCTGGGTCTCGTCGTCATCGTCGTTTTCACTGTCATCAGCCGCGTCGACAACAATGAAAGGATCATCAGTCTCTTCGACTATGCCTTGGAAGATAGTATCGGACTGCTGTGGATTTTCCCGGTCTGAAGTCTGCCCACTAGTGACTTGGGCCTC
The DNA here is from genome assembly GCA_037042015.1 of Furcasterigmium sp. R96-07A1. NCBI lineage: Eukaryota > Fungi > Ascomycota > Sordariomycetes > Glomerellales > Plectosphaerellaceae > Furcasterigmium > Furcasterigmium sp. R96-07A1. The sequence goes on from JAXQJP010000002.1 coordinate 58,649, forward strand.
GAGGCTAATGTGCAGTCGCGCCAAACATGACCGCAGCGCTGTTTCGTCAACTAATGGTGTTTTAAGAATCAGGTGAACATCGACAGTTTCATCTGCTCGAGTTAGCTTTTGTGTATCACAGTGACTCTGGGGTGACTGACCGAAGAAAAGAGACTCTCGTTGAGCTATCGTGTCGAAGAGCGACCCCGTGTCTTCGACATCTTGCGAGGCCAATTCAAGATCGAGATCAGTAGCCTTGGGCACAATGTAGCTGAGAAATGAACCTTCTATGAAGCTGAATGCTTCATCGAGGGGATCTCCGCCCCTAAGGTCGTCAATGGCCATGCTTTGGCTCATTCGACTCTACTTCTAGAGCTCATGTCACGGAGGCAGCTCGCTCAGGGAGACTGTCGGTGTGCTGGACACCTCTTCGACCATGTACACCCGTTATATACAATCGTGTACACAGTGACTGTACAGGTCAGGGCTTAAGACATGTCCTCTGGCACCAACGTGTTGATGAGCTCGTAGTTTGACGTGGCGGGTCGGGAACTGTGTGTGAATTGTAGGCAGAACGGGGTGTGGATGCCATGCTCTGCGTTTGAGGTTGGCCCCTGACACATGGAAGCCTCATGGTTGCCTTATGTCAGCAGATTTCGCGATCCACTGGTCCGTGCACACCCAAGGGGGAATCTTCTTTTTACTGTCGATCATCTCATCTTCAGCCTCCACGCGCAACCAGGTATCGAGCGACTTCTATTTGCGCCGTCCAGTACCTCAAGTCGCGCAATCGCCTACGACGACCGAAAGCTGTGTATACTAGAGACTTCTAATACGTCAGACTCGACGCGTCGCATTCGCGCATCCATCATCATGAACGGCGGCGGCGATGGCTACGGGCAGCCAGCCACTTGGCAGGAGCATCGCACTCCCGATGGTCGCAACTATTATTACAACCCTGCGACCAAGGTCACCCAATGGACAAAGCCAGAAGAGATGATGTCCCCGGCTGAGGTAAGAGCAGCTCTATCGTAACGTGTCGGCCGAGCTAATGCCTGTCGCAGCGTGCTCTCGCGAACCAACCATGGAAGGAATACACAGCCGAGGGTGGTAGGAAGTATTGGTACAATACCGAGACGAAGCAGAGCTCTTGGGAGATGCCTGAAGTGTATCAGAACGCGCTGGGAACCTCCGGCAACCCCAACAACTCGTCGTAAGTATTGCGCTCTCTCCTCCAAGGTTTTAGAGGCTAACAGAAACAGCCACCAGTCATACGATCGTGGCGGCGGGTACCTCAACCACGATGACTACCGTGACCGAAACGACAATTACCGCGAACGTGACCGCGACCACAGAGATGTCATTCCCGAATCTCGCCAGCTGGGATACAGTAGCGACCCCGCTGCGAAAGCTTTCGTTCCGGCCTCCAATGACCCCGACTACGCGACACTCGAGGAAGCTGAGGTGGCCTTTGTGAAGCTCCTGAAACGAAGCGGCGTTCAATCGGACTGGACATGGGAGCAGACACTCCGTACCATCGCTAGGGATCCCCAGTACAGAGCGATCAAGGATCCTAAAGACCGAAAGGCTGCGTTTGAGAAATACTGCCAGGACATGATTACCCAGGATAAGGAGCGCGCCCATGAACGCATGTCCAAGCTGCGGGCTGACTTCGAGACCATGCTCAAGAGGCATCCGGAGATCAAGCACTACACGCGGTGGAAAACTGCGCGTCCCATGATCGAGGGCGAGACCATCTTCCGGTCGACCAATAACGAGAACGAGCGACGACAGCTGTTCGAGGAGTACATCATTCAGTTGAAGAAGGCGCATATGGATCAGCAGACCGCATCGCGCAAGACGGCCATGGATGGTCTCATTGATCTTCTCCCGAAGCTCAACCTAGAGCCCTACACGCGATGGTCAGACGCTCAGGGTATCATCTCGTCCACCGAGCCGTTTCAACATGAGGAGAAGTACAAGTCTCTCACCAAGTTTGACATCTTGACCGCTTTCCAGAATCACATGAAGGCTCTCGAGCGCAGGTTCAATGACTCCAAGCAGGAAGAGAAGAACAAGAAGTACCGCAAAGAACGCAAGGCTCGCGATGCTTACCTAGACTTGCTGGTCGAACTCAGAAAACAGGGCAAGATCACTGCCGCTACCAAGTGGCAACGATTCCTCCCACTTATCGAAAACGAAGACCGCTACAAGGCTATGCTCGGCCAGCCGGGCTCGACGCCTCAAGAGCTGTTTTGGGACATCGTAGAGGAGGAAGAGAGGGCCTTGCGAGGCCCGCGCAACGATGTCTTGGATGCTTTGGATGTAAGTTTTGCGCCCACCCTGCCTATCTACTTACTGACAGTTTTAGGATGCGCGGTTTGAGGTCACCCCCAACACCACTTTCGAAGACTTCCATGCTATTATCAGGAAGAACCGACGAGCCGCTAACATTAACCGGGAAACACTGATGGTTGTTTTTGAAAAGGTACGTGATACACTTTTACAGTAAAGGTGGGAGACACAACGGCTAACATTCCCGAAGCTTCAGGAAAAGACGTCGAAGCGTCCAGAAGATGATAAGCGCCCTAGCCGCCGAGCTATTGACGACCTTCGAGCCTTCATGAAGCGCGTCGAGCCGCCTATCTCCATCGGCGACACGTGGGATAAGGTAAAGCCTCGTCTGATCGATAATCCGGCCTTCCAGGCATTGCCCGAAGACGCCAGCATCAGCGCTTTCGATAAGCACATCCGCCGTCTTCGTGAAAAAGAGGACGAAGCAGATCGAGACCGGCGTCGTAGGCGTGACCGTGCCTCTAGCGAACGGGACTCGTTCCGTGACAGGGAAAGAGCCCGCTCTCGCGGCGAAAGATCGCACAGGGGCAGTGGTCGCAGGCGCAGCCGCAGCCCTGAGATCGACGCATATGAAGCTGACAGGCGCAAAGCCATTGCCGAACGAGAGCGCAACCACCGCAAGTCCACGATGGCCGAGAGCCTGCTGTCCGAGAGGCGCGCCTCGCCCCCGCCACGTCGCGAAAGGGAGCGTGAGCGTGAGAGAGACCGCGAGCGTGACAGGGAACGTGACAGGGACTACGACCGTCCTCCTCGCTCGCGCCGCGATGACGACGCCTACTATGACCGCGAGAGACGGGACAGAGAAGACGAGCGGGAGAGATTGTATCGACGCCGTGTCGGTTCCTACGACGAGCTTCCATATGGGGATGAGCGTCCGTCTGGCTCTCGGCGGCGTAGGGAGGAAGATGACGACGATCGGCGAGAGTCCCGTGACTCGAAGGTACGGCGGCTCAATTCGGTCCCTACTCAGCAAACCCTCCGATACTAATTGATTTGTCCCCCTCGCAGCGTCTGCGCCGAGAAAAGACACCCCTGGAAGCTACGCGCACACCTAACCGGGAGGCGCGCAAGAAGACCGCGTCACCTCCCCCAGCGGCACCAGTGGCAACGGCCGCCAAGGCTGAAGCCAACACCGAGGATCAGGGTGTCCACTCCGGGTCCGAGGAGGGCGAGATCGAGGAGGACTAGTTAGTCCTCTGAGGTTACCCTCCGTGGGAGACAGGCGGGCAAAATGGTATAGCATGGTGCGTCTTTCGAGTACGTCACGCGGAATTGAGCATGCTGCTGGGCTTGACGACCTGCAGAGCACACAGGTACCTCTTTTCACGCCATAGGTGACTCCGGCAGCCTTTTCAGACCCCCGCTGGGCAACGCAGCTACCGCTCGCTCGCTGCCTTGGCCAGGAATCTCTCGCGATCTTCAAGCAGCCACCTCGGTGGTGCAGTAGCAACTACCTAGTATGTTATGACTTCCGTCTCACTAATTTGTCTGAAATAATACATTGTCAGGGGACATTCGAGAGTGTGACACATGATGAGAGTTCTTGAAGTGTGCATAATGCACCATATGACGGTCATCGCGGCCAGGTACGTGATCTGTACAAATTTGTAGCTTATATATACCTTCGTCCTCTCAGATACCTGCTAGGACCTGACAGCAGCCATCCTACTTGATCCATTGCCCCTCAATCTACGGAGACGGTTTGTCCGTTCCCCCACACACCATCAGCTTGTCCACCTGGGTAGAACAGGTATCAAAAGCAAGTGCCGTTGCAGACGTGCAGTGTCCAACACGAGCGCCGGCAGAAAGTGGTATGGCGGAACCAAACAATAAAACAACAAGAAAGCCAACCTGGACAAACTCGTCATTCCCGTAGGACCAGGCAACAGGGGATAGGCTGCCGTCACCATTGTCAGTCATCTTCATCATCGTCATCCTCGCCGTCCTGTCCGGCTCCATCTAGATACAAACCAGCTCGGCCTGAAGTGCGCTTCTTCGGCTTCTTATGCTGCCCCTTTTGAACGCCACGAACGCCGTAGATCCATGCATGATTGTAAACCTCGCGAGGGACATCCTTAGGGATGCCCTTTTCAAGCGGTCTTGTCGCTGTCGTCCAGGAAGAACTAAATTGGTCAGCGTCAGGACACATGTGAAAAGGAGTGTGGACATGACTCACGTAGTTTCCACCGCTCTTCTGTTCCTGGTCAAGCTGCGAGTTCGCCTTGTTGATACGGGGACGGTAGTTGGTAGGGTCGCGACGGAAAGTGACGTCGAGGTTCTTGAGGAAGGTGTTGCAGCCCGTCAAAAGGGACTCGGGCTTGTTGGCGTGGGTGTCAATACCAGGCTTGCCGTCGAAGACGATGACGCGATCAGCAAGGTAGGTCGCCATGATGAAATCGTGCTCGACGATGAAGGCGGTCTTCTTGGCGTGCATGATGAAGCGCTTGATGACACGCGCGGCGATGATACGCTGCTCGGCGTCGAGGTAAGCGGAGGGCTCGTCAATGAGGTAAATGTCGGCGGGCATGCCCAAGGCGAGAACGATGGCGACACGCTGCAATTCACCGCCGGATAGGTTCTTCACTTCCTGGTCGATGAAGTCGTCAAGCCTGAGGGGCTTGACGACATCGGTCTGGAACTGGGGCGAGAGGAAGGCGGCCTTGATCTTCTTGAAGAAGAGCTGACGAACAGTGCCTTCGAACTTGGGGGTGATGGTTTGCGGCTTCATGCTGATCTTCATCTCGGGAACTTGGGACTTGCTGTCGGGCTTGATAGCACCGGCCAGCAGACGACAGAAGGTGGTCTTGCCGGTGCCGTTCTCTCCCATCATGACAATGATCTCCGAATCAGTGAAATCACCAGAGTCGATCCTCAGCTTGAAGTTGCCCAAAGTCTTCTCCATCCTAGGGTACTTGAAGGCGCGAGACTTGTCAACGACCATGTCATCAGCTGCCTCGGCCATCTTGAAGGTCAAGGATTCCTCGCGGAATCGCAGGTTCTCGGTGGGAATGTGGCCATCAAGGAAGATGTTGATGCCTTCGCGCACAGACTGAGGCAGTGTGACAACACCGTACACTGCAGGCTGACCGTACAGGACGCAAATGAAGTCGGAGAGGTAATCGAGGACGGACAAATCGTGCTCGACGACAATGACGTAGTCGTCATCCCGGAGCAGGGAGCGAATGATGCGAGCAGCACTCAATCTCTGCTTGACATCGAGGTACGAAGAAGGCTCGTCGAACATGTAGACATCGGCATCCCTGACGCAGACGGTACCGATTGCGAAACGCTGAAGCTCACCACCAGACAGAAGCTGGATCTCACGGTCCATGATGTGGTTCAGTTCGAGGGTATCGCAGACCTCCTTCTCGTTGTCGAGACTGCTCTGGGCCTGGATGAGGGCCTTGACGGTTCGGTTGGGGCCGCGAACGGCCTTGGGAATCTGGTCGACATATTGGGGCTTGACAACGGCCTTGAGATCGTCCTCGAGAAGCTTCGTGAAGTAGTCTGCGCCACTGGATTTAGCAAAGGCAAAAGGCAGAAGATTAGAGGGCAGCGGGACATACTTTGCAACTCGGAGCCACGGAAGTACTTGATGACATCGTCCCAGTCGGGAGGGTTATCATACTTGCCCAGGTTGGGCTTGAGCTTGCCGCTGAGGATCTTGAGGGCGGTACTCTTGCCGATACCGTTGGTGCCGACGAGACCCAGAACTTGGCCAGGACGGGGAGTAGGCAGACGATGGAGCTTGAAGGAGTTGGCGGAGTAGCGGTGGGTGACCTGAGACTCGAGGTTGGTGGGCAGGTTGATGATGGTGATGGCGCCGAAAGGACATTTCTTGGGGCAAATGCCACAACCGATGCAGAGGGACTCGGAGAGGTAGGCGATGCGCGAGTCGGGGGAGACCTCAATGCAGAGCTTTCCGGAGCGGACGACGGGGCATGCCTTCTTGCACTCCTGACGACACTTCTTGGGCTTGCATTTGTCGCTATTGACAATAGCGATACGGGTGAGTTTGTCAACCATTGTTGTTGTTTGAGTGCGCGGGGCTCAGTCGAGGTATAGCGGGGTCGATGGCAAATACTTGAAGTGGCGCGAGTTATATCGAAACCGTGAGCGGAATCTGATTGTCGCACGTTCGAGTGAGGAGATGGAGAAATGCGACGGGTCAAAGAGGGATTTCGATGACAGGTCGCGCGGCCTGGGCCGAGAAGCAAGGTCGAGGGGGTGGGTTGTGGTGGAAAGGAGAATATTTTCGACCAAGCTCGATGGAGGGGTAAAAGAAGTGGCACACAAAACATGGAAGTACACCGCTCGTGGCTCCCTACGCAATAGTGGAGCCAGTCATCAGAAACTGGCGGCCCGTGAATCGTCCAATTCCGGCGGGGGTAGGGTAAGAGCCTTGGGAGAAGACGGCGGGGAACGGCCCCGCCACTGCGACTGATCGCCAACGTCTGCCTCCCGTCTTGTGCGCTGTACATGCGGCGTCCAGACTGCTCGTATCTGCAGTGCCGTGTCCTCTAAGCTGTCTTTCGTTCTCATCGGACAAGCAAATGCCCAAGACTGGCCCAATACTAGCCCAATACTAGAGACAAATAGAAACCATCCGCCTCGTGCCTACTTACCCTATCCCAAGGTACATGAGGAAAATCAGAGGACCTGCCAATGACGATGATAGTCTAGCATCACGGCTCCTGAGTCCTTCCCCATGCTTCAACCGCGTCAATCCATGTGTTTTCCAGGACGTGGCCTGCCCCCAAGTCACCGAATGATCACAATATCGGGTATCTTCTATATGTGTGTATTCATGCTCACAGTCGACTCTACCGATGGAGCCCATCTTTGCACTGTCTCTTCATGTGTACCCACTGTCATGTAGTGACCTAGACCAGTCGTGGGCATGACTGTCCATGCTGCTCTCGTTATTGTTAATGCGGATTCTTCCCCTGGTCTAAGTTACACCTTCCGCCACTATATCAATCTGGGTGTTTGAGTCAGTACGGAAATAACCATGTTACCAATGCCCTGCTCTTGCATCATACGGGGTCTGCGTGCTACAAGTTGCAACTCATCGATAGGTCAACAGGAGTAGGATAAGGGACGGACTCATGGCTTCCAGTCGATGCCGAGTATTTGTGGCTGCGGATTCCTATGATGAGTGTAAGCATGGATTTGGGGAATTTTGAGGAGTTGTAGTGGCGCTGTAGAGCAAAGGCGTTTGTGTGTGATACGGAACATGTTGGTGCCAGCGGATGTAAGTTTTACATGGCCAGAGTTGATGCTAGCTCGCTGAATTGCTTGCTTTCTCGTTCACCATATATCCATTCTTAGGACATATGCACTGAACACCACGAGTCTTCAAGAATGTGCCAACTTGGGCAAGTCACCGCAGAACCTGTTCAGCGGTACTGGATGAGTGAATTCGCGTGACGACTACGAAGATTCATACGATTGATACCCAATCAGTCTATCCTGAGGACATCCATCAAGGCTTGGCGATAGAGAATTCACCATGTTGTTGTGATCCCGCCAAGTAAGCTGCAGTGTCACGTATATGAGATATTGAACGTCAAGTGACTAGAAGACAACAGCAGACTTGATTTTGGCAGCGCTGTGCCCCCTTCCTATGCCAATTTCACGCGAACACGACCTTATGGGTCATCCCCTACTTGTGAGAATTCCCATGGGGACGTTGGCTACATTACGTGCAGACCAGGCAACCTGTTTCTGTTTTGACAGTGAACTGTCCAAGGTGTGTCGTCAAGCCGTTATCGTTTGATGATGTCCGAGGCGACTCAGCATTCGAACATGACATGGAGATTGAAAAAAGTTACTCGAAATACAGGCCACGAATTTCCAGGTTTTTGCATGGCATGCGCCATTAACCTAGGTAAGGTGATTTGAAGTGAATAAAGTTCAAGATTGCAATCGAGTACTTGACATGATTTGACTTCCAAAGCCTCAGTAATGTGGCTGAAACTCCAGGACAGGGTGGCTGAAGCTCGACATGCACTGGGACTTCACTTCCCTTATTAGTGGTGCTAACCCGGGGCTGCCTTCCCATCCGTCCACGTCCTTGCTCCACCCCAGCCCAGTGCGCTTTCTCTTCCTCCGGCACGGCACCCGCACCCAATTCTTTCCAGCCTCCACCTGCTGCCCCCGACATTTTGATATTCCGTCAACGTCTCGACGACGACCGCGAACAACCCACCCCGGCATCGGGATCCCGTCACGGACCAGACTTCCCTCCTTTGCTTACTACCTGAAGCCTTGCTGTCTGGGTTCGACCTTCATGACGTGTGAGTAATTCCTTTTCTGCCCCAATTCGCCTGTCAACCAAGCCATCCCCGTCGTCGCGGGACTCGCTGGACAAGTATCCAAATCCATCACACGCGACTCGTTTTGATGTACAAGATGGCTCAAATGGGCTTGGAGACTGTGAAGTCAATGGCATCGATCGCTCTCGATGGATCGAACACCAGCATGGCTCATGTGTTCCGACCAAAGCCGTCTGACCGAGTCAATTGCCGCGTCGCCCTCTCAACCTCGCGTCCATCGATGATCAACCCAAAATGCGACGACTCGACATCCTTCATCAAGCTTTGTTCCATGGCTACCCTACTAAGACTACAATGTCGCTTGGTTCTTGCAGCCAAGGTCACACAGACTGTACACGTGGCGGTCTCCTGACAGAACTTCGCTGACGCTCTCGCGACTTACAGCACTCAGCCTCGTCAAAGACTTACACGATGTCTAGCCCACAAGCAGATGGGTCCTCGAGCGGGCATCGATCCCCAGAGTCGCACGTCCAACCACCTGAAGTCGCCAGCCGACGTTCAAGCATCAGCGAGCATTCCGATGCGCCCGTCTCCCAAGCTGCTATCGAACACCCGTCACCGTCCCCCGACCCAGAAGATGAGACGGCCTACATGAATGGCGGCCACGACTTCGCCGAGAGCAGCAACTCTCCGGATGAAAATAACGCATCTGACGATGGCGACTTCGACATGGATGAGGACGTGACCAATGCGCAAAGCGACGGTGCCGCCGACGCTGCCTCGGTCTCCGAAGACTCAACCCGCTCCCTCAAGCGAAAAGCTACCGACGGAGAAGATCAGTTCATCAAGGCAAACCCTGAGCTCTACGGTCTGAGGAGAAGTGTATGACATATCTACGCGTAGCTTGTCGATGCATTGCTGACACCTTTCTAGTCGCGACCACAACCGCAGCGCAAGGTGGTACGTACTGCCGCATACCTCATCTTCGAATGTCGCTGACCAAGGCAGGTGGACTCTGATTCGGAATCGGACTCAGATATCGTCGCTACTAATCGACGGACTACGAAACGTCGCCGCCTTGAGACATCTCAACGCTGTATGAACTCCTTTGACCCAGTGATCGCTACTAAGCTACTTTCATGCTGACTTTGCTATCTACAGCTTCCAAGCGGAACACTCCAGCCAGGCAAGCCTCGCCTGACGATTCCGATTCCGACACCTACGGAGGCGCTCGAGCCAAATCCTTCCGAAAGAAGGCTCGCCGTGAGCGAGAGTCCCAGCCATCAACCATTCTGGCCGAGAAACGATGGTCAAGTCGGCGTGCTGCTCAGCAAGTGCAGCAAGGCGCATACGAGGAGAGCGACTTCGAAGATCGCGAAGAGGACTTGAACCCTGATTATCAGCATGTTGCCGCCGAAGAGGACACTTCGCCATACATCGACAAGGTTCTAAGGCACCGCCTCAAGGAGGGCATGGAGCTCGACTATGATGTCACCAAGAACGACTTTGAGTACTACATCAAGTGGCAAGGAAAATCACACATGCATGATACGTGGGAAACCACGGCCACCCTCCGATACACGCGCGGCTTCCGGAAGCTCGAGAACTACTATCGAGTAGTCGTCGAAAACGAACTCATCATCCGCTTTGGAGACGATGTCCCACCTGAGACCAAGGAGCAGTTTTTCCTTGACCGTGAGCGGGCCGAAGAGGCCCTAGAGGACTTCACCAAAGTCGATCGTGTCGTTGCTGTTCGGGATGGCGAGGACGAAACCGAATACCTGGTCAAGTGGAAGGGCTGCTACTACGAAGACAGCACATGGGAAGCTGCTTCTGCAATCACCGCCGACTTCCAAGAGAAGATCGACCAATTCTTGGACCGCTCGTCGCGCCAGTGGGTTTCTGATCGATCCGAGTCGAACCCCGACACACGGAGCAGGATGGCAAAGCTTGAGAGCCAGCCCGATTTCATCAAGAATGGCGAGCTTCGCGAATTCCAGCTGCGCGGCCTCAACTTCCTATGCCTCAATTGGACACGCGCGAACAACGTCATCCTCGCCGATGAGATGGGTCTGGGCAAGACTGTTCAGAGCGTCTCGTTCCTGAGTTGGTTGCGCAATGATCGAATGCAGGAAGGCCCTTTTCTTATTGTTGCGCCCCTCAGTGTCATTCCCGCATGGGGCGACACATTTGACAACTGGTCACCAGACCTGAACTACGTCGTCTATCTCGGCAACGAAACATCTCGCCAGACCATTCGTGAGAACGAGTTGCTTGTCAACGGCAACACCAAGAAGCCCAAGTTCAATGCACTCATCACCTCTTATGAGATGATCTTGCAAGACTGGCAATTCCTCCAAACCATCAAGTGGCAGGCTCTCCTTGTTGACGAGGCACACAGACTGAAGAACAAAGAGTCTCAGCTCTACAGCAGACTTTTCAGCTTTGGTGTTCCTTGTAAGATCCTGATCACCGGTACCCCCATTCAGAACAATCTTGCGGAGCTTTCCGCCTTGATGGACTTCCTGAATCCTGGTAAAGTCGTCATTGATGAGGAACTTGAGACTCTGGCAGGGAATGATGCCCAGGAAAAGCTGGCGGATTTGCACAAGCAAATTGCCCCTTTCATTCTCCGTCGAACGAAGGAGACAGTCGAATCGGATTTGCCACCCAAGACTGAAAAGATCATCCGCGTCGAACTGTCGGATGTGCAGCTTGACTACTACAAGAACATCCTGACACGGAATTACGCTGCTCTCTCCGATGCCACTGGCCAGAAGAACTCTCTTCTGAATGTCATGATGGAGCTCAAGAAAGCAAGCAACCACCCTTACATGTTCCCTGGCGCCGAGGACCGAGTTTTGGCAGGCAGCACGCGCCGCGAAGATCAGATCAAAGGATTGATTGCCAGCAGCGGAAAGATGATGCTCCTGGATCAGCTGCTCACCAAATTAAAGAAAGACGGCCATCGTGTCCTTGTTTTCAGCCAGATGGTGAAAATGCTGGACATTCTCAGTGATTATATGGCACTGCGAGGCTACAAGTTCCAGAGATTGGACGGCACCATCGCTGCAGGGCCCCGTCGGATGGCTATCAATCACTTCAATGCCGAAGACAGCGAGGACTTCTGCTTCCTCCTGTCCACCAGAGCGGGTGGTCTCGGCATCAACCTCATGACAGCTGATACTGTCATCATCTTCGACTCGGATTGGAATCCTCAGGCAGACTTGCAAGCCATGGGCCGCGCTCATCGTATTGGCCAGAAAAAGCCTGTGAGCATCTACCGTCTTGTCTCGAAGGAGACTGTCGAGGAAGAGGTCCTCGAGCGAGCCCGCAACAAGCTTCTACTCGAGTATTTGACTATACAGGCTGGTGTCACCGATGAAGGTAAAGCTTTCCGAGAGGAGTTCAACAAGAAGGGGCTCAGAGTCGACGGTCCTAGCTCTTCGGAAGACATCCAATGGATTCTCAAGATGAGATCTCAAAAGATGTTTGAGCAGACCGGCAATCAAGAGCGCCTCGAACAGCTCGACATTGATTCGATCCTGGAGAATGCCGAGGTCACCAAGACCAAGGTTGACGACAAGATGAACCTCAGCAGCGGAGGTATTGATTGGGACAACTTCATGCAATACACGGATGTCAAAGTCGACGATTTGGCTCTTGACTGGGATCAGATCATCCCACCTGAAGAACTCGCCAACATCAAGATCGACGAAGAAAAGCGCCGCCATGAGGAGTACCTGGCCAAAGTGGCCGCTGAAAGTGCTCCCCGCCGGGCCACAATCAAGAACCGTCACAATGGAGACGATCGGGCAGATCGTTTGGCGAAGAAGCGCGAGAGAGAGGAGCAGCAGCGACAGGAGGCAGAGGAGAAGCGAGCCCTTCTTTCCGACCCCAAGCGCCCTCTCAACGAGAAGGAAACTCGCAATCTCCTAAAAGCTTTCTTCCGCTTTGGTGCGATGGAAGATCGCGAAGATGAGATTGTACACGAAGCGCGACTCACGGACAGAGACCGTAGTCTCCTTCGGTCCGTCCTCGACGACTTCATCCAAACATGCGATCGAGCCATGGACGACAACGCTGCTAGACTCGTTGAAGATGAGCGGAAGTCAGGCAAACTCTTGACCAAGAAGGACAAGAAGGCCGTTCTGGTTGATTTCGGCGAGGTGCGCAAGATGAACGCCGAGACGGCAATCGAGCGACCCAAGCAGCTTCGCCTGCTACGCGAGATTCTCCACAAGGGCAACGACCCGAAAACATTCCGCCTACCCGACGCCTCGAAGGCAGCACATTACACCTGCGAATGGGGCGCCAAGGAGGATGGCATGCTCCTGGTTGGCATCGACAAATACGGCTTTGGTGCTTGGACTCAGATTCGTGACGACCCTGATCTGGGTATGCGAGATAAATTTTTCCTTGAGGAGCATCGCGTTGAAAAGAAGGAAGAGCGCAACAAGGCATCTGACAAGGGTATCAGCTCGCCTGGTGCAGTCCACCTCGTCCGCCGATCGGAATATCTCCTTTCGGTTCTCCAAGCCAAGTACTCCACCGATGCTGCCGTGCAGCGCGCCGTCGACAACCATCATCGCAACAACAAGAAGCATCTCGCCAACGGACATCGCCGGAGTGACGCTGGTAGCGCGGCTGCTTCTCCGGTACCGCAACTGTCAAAGAAGAACAGCCATCGCGAGCACCATCGGTCACGAAGCAACGCCGACGAAAGGTCAACGCCCAGGCCGGAATCCAAGAGGAAGCATTCCGGCCACGATGATGGACGCATCCCGAAGCATCGCCGGACTGATGATTCTCGTCGGTCAAGAACACATGGTGACGACCGTGCTTCACCGCGTCCCGAGAAGAGACGCCATCGTGACGAAGAGAGTGAACGGGGCGCGCACAAGCACCGAAGAAACGAAGATTCTCGGCACAAGGACGACCGACGTCGGTCTCAGGATTCCACTCAGGCGAATTCTGAGGAACGTGAGCGGCGCAACCAAGCGTTGGCGCGTTTGGCAGAGTTGCGCCAGATGGGCGACAGCAGCGAGTCGAGAGACAAGAACCCCGATGCGCTGCTGTGGTACCTTCTCAAACCCGTGCGAGAAAACTTCGAGACTATTCTTGAGACAACCAAGGAGAAGGTTAGATCGAGCAAAGAGCGTGCAAAGATTTTCGGCGCTGAGCTTGTGGTGATTGGAGATTTCCTGGATCGCGAGTTCATTAGAGACTCTGATCTTCCACTGAAGAATAGGTTCTGGTATGTCGAGACCTCCGTTTGTATAAGCTTGCAGAGAACTAACATATGCTACTAGGGAATTCCTCGCTTCGCTGTGGCCTGTCGACAGCACTAGCAATCCGGTGACCGCAGACAGGCTCAGCTTTCTGTACAGAACGATTCGCGACAAGGAAAAGAAGGGGGAAAAATCCAAGTCATCTGCCAACGGCACCTCCGCTGCTGGTTGAGCAGATGCTCGACTGAGACGAGAGAACAGCATACGACGCGGGCAGGAACCTTGTACTACCATCTAGTCACCCGCATCAGTTCCTGAAGTGGACTGCATTGGCACGGCGTTTAACGGAGGCTGCATTGTGTTACGGACATGATAAACTACATACCCGGGGTTCGCATGGTATGGGACGCCATTTTGGAGTTCAGTTCGGTCATTTCTCATGTATCGACCAGTATGGAGTGGTATTTGTGTGTTTCCCACTGTATGGTTTGGCGCGACAGTTCAGGAAGACGACAGAAGAAGGGGGGACAGGAAAAGTCACATGACGGTGGTTCAGCCTTGTCACGTTCTGTCAGGCTCCTCAAGTTGCCAGCCTGGCAAGCGGGCAATCGGGCGGTTCATCCCCGGTCGGAGTATCGAGGGAGTGAGCACTACTGCTCTTTTCAGTGGGACGGAGTCTCCCAGCATGATGTACTAGGCGGGACAAGGCAGGTAGGGCATTATCAGAGAACAATGCTTTCCTGGTCACTTCGCCTAAAAGCTAGTGAAATCGTTGATTAGGTCCGTACGTTGTGATGCATTACGGTCACCAGTGGTTAACGAGGGTGGATTCTATGATCGAACTGTGTGTGTCTGCTGTACGTTGTGATATCACCACTTGCCACAGCTCATTCAACCCTGTAAGATCAAGAAATATAAATAATACTTGCTGGACGAAAATACATGGCCCGAAATGCCCCCGTAAGGGTATTGGTGGGCTTCTACGCCTGCACCGAGGCAACTAGAGGAAACGCCGCACGCCAGGCTGATCCGCGTTCGCCAACCGGCGACCTGAAGAGAAACGACCACCATGTAACATAAAAACCGTCAAGGCTGCCAGCCCGTGCTTTCCACTGACTTGGTGGACCTCCAATGCGAACCCCAGAATGGTCTATTGCCTTTGGCACACGTGGGCGAGGCTCAACGTCCACGCAAGTGGTACTTTTATGCTCCATTTCCCTCCACGCCCACCTCTTAACATACATATACAAACCTTGATCTGTCGGGGCTGCACGACCAGCTGCTAGCGGTTTGTAGTCAAACTCGCTTTCAGTGTGTTTCAACAGAACCTCAGCATCGCATTGTACCCTTTAACGGCGAAGGGCTCTGCTTCCTAATCCACGAGAGCTTCCATGCCGCGCGGCTTCGAAGTAGGGGAAATGGTTTCGGTAGAGCTCATTCGGCGGTGAAGAGGCGGGGTCGTAGGTGGCGGTGGGCCTGCTGCCACAATACTGCCCTTGCACTCGAACGTGGTCACGCCGATGCAGGGTGAGGAGCTCCTAGGGGACGTTGGCAGAGCCTTTCGCGTGGGCGTCGACGATTTAAGGGTGCCGAGTTCTTTCTCGGCGGAGAGCGCGAAAGGAGTCGGCGAGGAAGGAATCAGACTCAATTCGCTGGAGAGATCCGTGCCGACCATGTGAGTGATTGTGTTTCGAGGGGAAGGTATAGATGGCCGCAAAGAAGGAAGCTCGCCGTCCGGCTTTGCAGCCTTGATATTGCCGAAGCCTGCGCTCTTGGTCGTCTTCTCCCCAGCCGCTGCGTGTGCCTCCTTCTTCTTGGACGTGCGGAATGCGGTTGTGACGGTGTTCTTCGGCGCCTCGGTCTTGTCGGCAGACTTGCTGCCCTTTTTGGCTGGTGCCCTTTTGCGCTTTTTGCTCGACGCATCCGTATCGCTGTCAATAGTCGGGAGAGCGGTCCGCCCGCCGAAAGACAACTTGCTCTGCTTCGTCTTGGCAGTTTTCGCCGCGGGCTGGGCAGGATGAATCCTCGGGCTTGCGCTTGGAGTTGGGATGCCTTGCACCTTGTCGACACGGCTCTCGAGGGGAACCTCGATCTTGGTAATTGTAGGTGGTGTTGACTCTTTGACCGGCGACCGCGAGAGCTGGACCTCGATCTTGTTCTTGCGGACCCATTCCTTGCGGACCTTGTCGTCAGCCTCGCTAAGGATGGAGCTACGGTCCGCGGTCTGCTCGTCCCACCGAGGCAGCTGAACAAAGTGCGCAACGTCATCAGCCTTCCCTCGCACCACCAGATCCCAACAGTCCTTGAAGTCGTTGTGTTGAGGTTCAGGATCGAGGTTGATCCAGGCAGTGAAGCCGCCGCGCTTGCTCCGAGTTGCCTGTGTCAGCTCTTTCACCAGTCGTTTCACGCCAGGGATCTGAAGGCTCGTGCCTACGACGATGACCGCATCAGCTCCTCTCCTCAGATCGGCACTGGAAACCTTGCCGATGGCCTCGGCATCCGGGTTGAACTCATTATATAGGACCATCCTGGGTCGTAGGCGTCCCACGCCGTGGCTGCGCTTTCCAGCATGAGCTGTGCGAATCATGTCGAGCTCTTCGCACTGCTCGCAAAGCGGGGCTTCGTGATCCACGAAAAGCGCGCTTTTCAGAGGCTGGATTTGGCCGCACTTGGAGCAGTTCATGTGGCCTACGCTGCCATGCAACTGAATGGTCTTTGGCCAGGGACCTTTGGTATTCAGAGGCACTGTAGTAGCTAGTGGTTGCATGTTGGTATCGATGCAGTCGACGTTTTGTGTGTAGAGGCGCATGAGGCGATCTTCTACGGCTAGGGAGGCGAGAAGGTGGTGGAATGGCGACGGGTTGGCGACCTTGACCATAGCGTCCATGTCGCATAGCATCTTGTGGAATTTCTCAGTCGTGGAGTCGTGCTTGTAAACGGAGGCGTCGAAGAGATCCTTTCCGGAGCCTTTCATCTTGTGCTGACTGGGTAATGTAGCAAAGAGGCCATGCTTGGATCTGAAGTCGGGAATGCCGGCCGACACGGAGATGCCGGCGCCAGCAATGACGATAATCTTCTTGTGTTTTCGAAAAACGTCCACGAGCTGGTCGAGTTTCCGACTGCTTTCCTTATCGAATACACCAGAGTCCCTCACGCGATCAAAGTCGAGGTATTCGGTCTTGCGTTCTTTCGTGGTCATCTTGCGGCGCTTCTTGGGGCGCTCGCCCGATGAGCCTGGCGCGCAGTCTGTGCTGACGTTGATTGAGTCGGTAGGTTCAGCCTTCACTGGCGTTGCTGTACCCGAAGAATGGGCCGCTGAGGATAACGAGGAGGTTGAAGGCGAGGGATAGCGGTTCGAGGCGTCCACGGGCCCAGTCGGGGAGGACGGTAGTGAGGGGGACCGGGACAGTTCTGAAAGAGGCGAACAGGGCGAGTCCATTCTGGGGAGGACGTCTTCCCTATACTGTGTGGCTGTCATGACCTGGTGGCACACTGAGTTGGAGGCGCGTAGTTGTTGCAGAAGAGGTACGTATGTGGTCGCAAATATTGGGACGGAGGTGGAGGCAGGAATACAGGTAAAGGAAGAAAGAGCCGGTTCAGGGGGCTTTGTGGTGTGGATGAACTGTGAATCAGATCATGGCGACTGTGTTGCCGAAAGAATCCCCAGGGTATTGGCATAGATACTTGACTTTCAAGGAATGGAAAGAAAACAGTAGTTGCGCAGGTGCTGTTGTCTCGAGACGGACAAGAGAACGTGCAGTTCGAGGGAAGTGGAGGAGCGAGGCTCTTGGGGGGGTGTACGGAATGGAAACAGACTAGCGTCCACTGCGAGCCAGAGAGGGGTAGAGTATACCTCGGATGTACCTCTTCTGGGCGATCTTTGGCCTTCGAAGCGAGTACTGCCCAAGTTCCCTCGACCTGAATCGTCCCGGTTCGTCACATCGATTTATTCCCCGTTCAGGTGCCATCCGAGATGATGGCATAACAATTCACATACGCCAAGCCGTGACTCGTTGTTTACCCTGTAATCCTGCCAGAATGGGCCTTATTTGCTTCCCCACGCCTCTCTTCTACTCAAATGACCTCAAGTAGCCGATTGATGCCAAGCTTCAGTTGAAGCTTGTGACACCATACAACTGCTTCCATGACTATGATGTTATCCTGTACCGCGCTTGCATATTCAACGATCGGCTGCCACAAAAATCCTGAACGTGAAGCCATCTTCATGAAGTGACTAAGGATACGCCGTCCAAGTGATTTACGATTGCTGGCAGCCCCCTTGAGACAAGGCTAGCGTCCAGGTCGAGTTTTATCAGAACTTGATTTGCGCTTGGCCCAGTGACCTAAACTAGAAGTTCGCCGCAAGCGCCTTAGACAAGAGCCAGCCTTAACATAAACCCAATGTCTAAACCTAGAAACCCCTAACTACTGAGTCCCATCAGTATCCTACGTTGTACGGCCAGGTATTTTCCAAACGTTGAAGGAGAACATGGGTGGGACTCGAGATGCAGGTCATTCGCAATGGCCCAGGGGTCATCACAGCGCGTTGCTCGGATACGCATGCGAGAGGACTCTTCATGGAACTAGGTGGCTTCCCCACATCTGGGACAGGTGGGCCCGCGCTTTGCCAGAGCCACCGCAGTGTGGCTAGTGAAGCCACAGGAAACGAACGACCGGGGACCCAAGCACCAGCTCTCGACCCGAGTAGGTTGGCCTCATTCACCTATTCACTCCGCAAATACCAACGCCCTTTTTGGTACCATCGTTATCCTCGCACAATTATTACTGACTCAGTATTTTTCTTACACTTGAATCGGCAATTGAAGAATTACCAAGCGAGCTCATCGGACCCATTCACCTGCGGCAGCCCGAAGGATGACCTTCAGGACGTAGCACCCATCGGGACTCCCATTGAGGCCGTCTATCCTTGTATTGAAGCAAGCGCGGCGACTCATCCGTGAACCCTCCAGTAATTCCATGGTATTCTCGCCTATTCTCTACCTCCTACTACAGGAACATGCCTCTGATCCTCGACGGCGCGATGGATGCGAACATGGACCACGGCATGGCTGCCCCAATGCAGGTGGACCACCTTGATGTCGATGATCTCTTCGGCGACGAGGTCGATCTGGGGCTTGGAAGCGTCCGAACCTCAAGCAAATACCTCTATCAACGAATGGACGAGTTGCGGACTCGTGGTTGTTGCCAGTATGGAGCAATTCTCTCCTCCTCTTTCTTTCTTGATGTCACGAAACACGGCTGACCAGCTCAACAGAACGGTTGCCTGGTCCAAGTTCGGTACAGTGGCCTCTGTTACGCCAGACGGCAAGTCCGTCCAAGTCAGGCTTCTGCGCGCAGACCCTGTTGATGGGGATTGGGGCCTGAGTGAGCCCACAACGGTGGACTCGATCACCGCCAGCACCTCAAACCCCATTGTCCACCTGGCTTGGGCTGGCACCAACAATCATGAGCTCGCCGTCATCGATGCAGCTGGAAGAGTCGCCATTCTTGCCTTCTCCATCTACCTGAACCGCCCGTTCATAAATCGCAAATGGGACCTGGACCACGTCGAAGATCTGCACGCCATAGTCGGATGCTTCTGGCTCAATCTTGCACAGCAGCAGAAAAACGTGAGTAAATCTATGAGAATCATAGGTTTCTGCCTCAATTCTGACCGGATATTCAGTATCATCTGCTGCACGGACCTGCAGTGAAGGATGCAAATGGCTCGTCATATCGCTATGAGAATTCATTCTTGCCCGCCTTCGGTCCCTGGCATCCTAACCCGCAAAAAAGCGCGTTGCTTTATGTGACAACACACGGACATTTGCGATTACTCTGGACGCAGAACAACAACAAGATCGAGGAAACCACCCTGGAATTGGAGAGGATCACCTCATCAGACGATCTCATCACACATGCGTCCTTGCAGAGCGACAAGAGTGAGAATGAATGCTTTACGTCGCTCGAGTGATGGTTTGACTGACAAGAAAATCATAGATCACATGTACATCGCACTGGCTACGGCCTCACAACAGCTGCGTCTGGTACGTGTATCGATCAACTGGGGATTGCCTCCAGCAGACCAGAAGATGCCCCCGGGAGGTCAGCCTCTGAATCCCACAATGCACGCCAAGTACCTCGCAATCAGCAGCTGGATGCCTTGCGGGCCCAGTACCTCTCCGACAGACATGGCGATGACCCAACTTTCACACATCGAGCTCTTGCCCTCTGTCATTGACACTGGTGGGAATCAGTTAGCCCCTATCAAGGTGGTCATTGTCCGAAGTTATCTTCCCACAGCCAACTCCCCGTATTCAGAGCATCAAAGCATCATTGATATGTGGGACCTCATCTATGAACCCGTCCCTGCATTGCACCCTGCATTCGAGCAGATAGGCGGCCGTAGGAACAGCACCGCAGGCACTCCTGACAAGGTTAGCATGGCCGGGTTCTCTTCCTACCGAATGTCAATCACTGACGAATCCAAGGACCTCAATAAGCTCAGGAAATCAGATTCAATCACGGTCGAGAAGATTGTGATAGGTATACAGCCCATTCAGTTTGGCAAGGCGATCTGCTTCCTGTACAGCGATGGCTCGATTGAGTACAGGGACAGGATTACGATGCAGGAAACGTACAACGAGCAGACCCTGGACAAGATCATGATTCTCAACCAGGCCGGCTATACTTTCAACGAACCAGCCCCTTGTATGGCGCATGCTGCCTTTTTGCTAGTCATTTTTGCTAACACGCCGTGTAGGCTTACAAATGGTGCTATCTCCGAGCAATTGTTCCATCGTCCAGGTGCTTGACGATGGCCAGATCAAATGGGTCGGTCTCCGTTTCACCGGAGACATTGGAAATTCCAACCGCGATGGTGCGTACTCAACATCCAGGATACAATTATCCTCGGCAATTCTGACATATTTGCAGCGCAATACGCTGCTTCTATCGCAGCCTTGACTGTGACGGCGTCTGCCGCAACGTTCAACAACATTAACATAGATGATGTGCTTGCTGTGGCACGGCCGCATGCCGACAAGAAGAGTGAGTACTTGACGTGAATTTACTGGTTTTTCGATGCGACGCTAACTGTACGATTTCAAGACTTCTCCCGAGACTGGGTTAGTGAGATCGTCCGCATGCTCAAAGTTCCCCTGGACTACTCGGAGGAAACTCACCACGACTCGCTCGTGCGCAACACATCCTTGCAGTTGTGTCTGAGCATATTGAACCATCTCGGGTTCTGCGGAGAGTACAAGTCGCGCACGTACAGCGGGAAGTTCGCGCTCTTGTCGCTTAACATCCGCAATATCGTCATTCTGATCACCATTGCGAGCAACACGCCCCCTAATATGCGAGAGAAGCTCAGTCCTTTGGATGAGCCAGAGGTTGTCGATGCGCTGGCCGGCTGCGCAAAGTGGTCTATTGACCTAGTGTCCTGGCTTAGCGACGCGCTTTTCTCCCTCATGAACGACCCGGAATTCCAAGTTTTGCTCCAGCCGGGGCGTTTCCCTGAAATATCCAATTTCTTGAAGACTCGCTCCGACCCGTCTTTGCAGATCGTCCTCTCATCTTCTACGAGAGGGTTCGTTTCGGCATTATGCAGGCGTCTCGGCCACCTGGAATCAATATCCCAAAAGGCCATTGACTTCTACGAGCGGAAAGCTGCCATCCAGAATGCCGTGGACCCTTCGACTCATGCGAAGATGCCGCACGTACTGCTCTACAACGCATACAGACGAATGCAGAGCATCACACACAACAGCCTCATCAAGGTATCGGATTTCGACCGCCTGCTCAGTAAGCTCAGTAGCGACATTCGTCTAGCATACCAGAATGCGTTTGCTGGACTCGCTTCACAACAGAAAAATGAGGACAACAGTCAGCCGGGCCAAAAAGTCGTCGACCAGCAGGTGAAGAATGCCCAGGTCCGTTCGGAGCTCAGCGTGCTTCTGGATGCACAACCGCCGCCTCCGTTCCTACCTGTACTCAGGAAGTTCTTCAACACTGATCTGCGCGCATTCCGCGCGCAGACAGATCCGGCGAGGCTCTTCTTCGCTGACTATAGCCTCCTCGAGGTTTCTGATGAGCCTCGTGTGCTGGCGGAGAGGAAAGCTGCATCGCAGTATGTCGACGTCTTCAGGCGGGTTGAGATGACGCCCGCGACGCAGAGCAGGGATGCCGATCGTGCTAAGCCTGGTGGATCGCCTATTTCGTGGCGCCGCTGCGTGAGGTGCTCGGCGGTCATGGAAGACATGGTCGGTACACGGCCGGGATTCACGTTTGTTCTGGCCCAGCAGAGAAGGTGTGCCTGCGGCGGATATTGGGCGCTGCTTGCCCGCGATTCTCTCTTGTAGTCTCCTATTTAGCGAGGCTGCTGGGAACCCCCCCTTGACTGTTGGTGATGATACCCACACAACCCGCCTCCAAGCGTTAGCTCGCTTTGTGCTTCCTCGAAGGTATGCTGATAGAGCTTGGAGTTGATTAGATTAGCTTTAGTAGTACTAGCAGGATATTACGTGCCTTTGCTTGGCTTGCTCTTTGCGATCAGGAAAGTTGATATGCAGCTTGGCGAAAGGTGATCAACGTGGGGCCCCCGAAGCCTGTGGTAAGGGGAGCATCTGCCCCCACGCTCGGGATTAGATTTGCTCTCCCTTCTACCCTAGGAGACCAGAGTTCCACCGAGACTACAATATCTGACATGTCGCAGATCTCTGGTGAGCGTCGAGAAGGGTCGTGTACAGTAAGGACTTTACAATCCGGGTCGATACCTTATCGGTATGAATTAGTGTCTCGGTACGCGAGAGACATGATACAAGAGATCGCCCGGTAGGCACTTACAGTCATTCATGTTCAGGGTCCTCCATCAGACATCCTAACAATTGGAAGGCTCTCAAGCATGGTTGCGCCGCGTCGGACTTTCAAAAGCGCCGCAGGACAAGGTGCTGCACGACATGGATGTAACGAGTGGCTATGCTCGTCGCCGGTGCATCTGGTATTCTTTTGGCAGGCAGGTAGTTTTGGTTACGCTGGAGTTCACTGTCAAACTGTCAAGAGGCGCGGGCGAAACAGCCGAGACTGACGCAGGCGCCCGAGAAACAGGCCACGAAAAGGTGGCGTTTCTCATGTTCCTGCGCCGGTAGAGCGGCCGGGACATTTGCGGGCGACTCCTGCATACAAGTACGATGCTGTATGAACACGACAAGGCATGTTTGACAGGATCCGTAAGCTACAAGTACGGCTTATCTCTCCGCAAAGTTACCGATCATTTCGACAGGCAGGAGGCGAGGGTCGTCTTCCACGGCCAAACCGAGGGACAAGCGCCGAGGGAGGCCGACGAGGTCTCTGTCAATGATATGACAAGGCAATTGGCAAGGGGAGAGAGATATCAAAGCCGGTGTCCCCGCATAGAAACATTTGCCGCGTTCTGACCCTGGCCATCTTGGCAGGGGATGAGGTGCTTAAGCTCGCACATGTCGATTCCGTGGACCCCGATGACTTGTGCATGCGCCATGGCCTGCGGCGCGCAGTATACTTTCCTTCCTGACGCAACGGAGAGCTTGGATCAGTCCAGGGATAGTTGTAGACGGCCGGCTCCGTTGATGGGGCCGCTCAGGCACGTCATGGGTGCCGAGATTGCGGTCGAGTCCGGCGGCACCGCTATCATCATACGGCGGTCATACCTTGTCAAACTTGTACTGCAAGCCACCAGCATCATCTCCGACATGCCTAGCCAACGGTGTGTGGTGGCGTAGGTGTTTTGGACAGGTTCCAAACAGTGCCTCGGGGAGGCGTGCTTCTTCCGGATGTCTAGAGACAAGGGTTGATGTCCGGCCGTTTTGGCTGCCCCATGCTCGACTTGAGGACATGGTGAGTGACGAAGCTTCATTGGGTATTGGCCACGTCGGGGATCTGGTCAAGATGGCGAATGATAGGGTGCCTTGTTTCGATGCCATGCCGCTGGACTGGAGGCCGTTGAAAAGGACTCGCGGGGCGCTTCTCCCAGGAGGAAGGAAAAAGGAAGGTTGGACGATGGCTTGAGGTCGAAGACGAAGGCTTGGAAGGATGGCAAGGATGGGAAGGAGCATTCAAGGGTGTCCCCCACATGCCGCGTGCCAAGACGACCAGTGGCAGATTGAGACGGGAACCAATGGGAAGCAACGGCGCATTCCGTATCTCTTCTCCATTACAACATAGCCTTTGCCCATTTCCTCTTATCGCTGGCAAGCTGGGTCCTCTACTTCCCCAACCACCATGACGACCGGGATTCGCCCCGAGGTGTACTTGTATTGCCAATGGGAGACACAGAATGCACCCTCGACTTCACGTTGCGAAACGGAAAGAATACTGCTATCATCTATCACAGTCGCTTGTTCTGGCCCTCGCTCGATGTGAGAGCACGAGCACGGCACTTACTTCCACAAGAGGCAAACGCAGCGAGAGATGCACGTCACCTCCATCATCACTATCGATAGGCAGACAGCTCGACAGGACCTTCAGGCCAACGATACCGGCGGTCTCAGCCGCTGGCCGCGCTGACCTCCAATGAACATGCTTCCTATCGCTTGTGTCTCCTCGATAGTGCACTCCTGTTCCAGGTGCTGGGCTCGATTATCTGTCGCACAGCACGCGGTGGGCCACGCCCAGAACCCAAGATCGCCGTCGCATACGGATTCAGGGGAGTCAGCCCGCGTCCCACCCATCCTTGATAGCCAGCGCGACACACCCGCGATCCCGCACCGCCTCTGGATACCGACGAGACCTGGGGACCTGTTGGCTTCCGAGGGGCTATCCGTGCATGACAGAGAAATTGCTTCTTCCTTATCCTAACTACGGGGCCTGGTCTCTAACACTGCCGTACCCCTGGCCGTTGCGAATCATGACCCAAGCAGGACTAGAGAGGCAGGGCGGCAAAGAGGGAGCCGTGGGCCACTGTATCAGTGATATTCCGTCATGTCTGGCATGATAGCAGGGAAGCAAGCACCGTGGTGGCCGGAGAAAAGCATTCAATTCAAGCATTGGGCTGGTCCGGCCGGCATTCTTTCATATACTACAAGTACATCGTCCCGCCCGCCCGCTGTTCCCGTGCTTGCGGGCGTTCTCACGCCTTAGCTTGCCTCCCAAGCCCCCGACAACTCCGCTTCCTCCAGCTGCTGCAAATCGATCCTTGTCCTCCTCTCTTCCTCATTCTTACCATCGTCAATTCTTCCATCCCGTCCGGTGCAAATTCCCGATCCGAATCGCCCCATCGACCTGCGTCGCAAAGGGGTCTCTCGCCATCTTCCGTGCACGCCTCCAGAGAGCGAGTCGCGTGCCCCTCCCCTCTAAAATACCCGGAGCCGATCGGGTGTGGGCCGGCCTTTGACAGTAGGGTCGACAGGCTCCCGGGCCCTCTTCTCG
This sequence comes from Furcasterigmium sp. R96-07A1, assembly GCA_037042015.1. NCBI lineage: Eukaryota > Fungi > Ascomycota > Sordariomycetes > Glomerellales > Plectosphaerellaceae > Furcasterigmium > Furcasterigmium sp. R96-07A1. Next base: position 83,898 of record JAXQJP010000002.1, read on the forward strand.
ACCTCATCGCATCCAACCGTCGCCATGTCATCGAATAACCTGGACGAGATGGATCTCGACAACCTCAATTACGTCCACAAGTACCCTTACAATGGGACGGGTGCTGCGGGTGGCGATGCACTCACGGACAACCTGAACATCTGGTATGAGGTATGTGCAGGCCCCTCGCTCTCAGATTGGTCCCTGCGATCCTCGCAATTAACACCTCTTGCTTTAGACCGGTGATATCGCTTGGATGATCACGGCGACAGCCCTGGTTCTGCTCATGATCCCCGGTGTCGGCTTCTTCTACTCCGGCCTTGCGAGGCGAAAGTCGGCCCTCTCACTCATTTGGCTCTCCGTCATGTCCGCGGCCGTCACCAGCTTTCAGTGGTTCTTTTGGGGCTACTCGCTCACCTACTCGCACAGCGCCGGACCCTTCATCGGGAACCTGGCCAACTTCGGCTTCAGAAATGTTCTCGCTCAGCCGTCGGTGGGATCTGACCGTCTCCCTGACCTCATGTTCGCCGTCTACCAGGGCATGTTCTCTGCCATCACCGTCGCCCTAGCCACCGGCGCTCTTGCCGAACGTGGTCGCATGCTGCCCTGCATCCTCTTCATGTTCATCTGGGCCACCCTCATCTACGACCCCATCGCCTGTTGGTCATGGAACCCTTCCGGATGGTCCAACAAGATGGGCGGTCTCGACTTTGCCGGAGGAACCCCTGTGCACATCGCTTCGGGCTCTGCGGCTCTCGCCTACTCCATGATGCTCGGAAAGCGTCGTGGTCATGGCACCCACGAGCTCAACTACCGACCTCACAACGTCACCCATATCGTCATCGGTACTGTCTTCCTGTGGGTGGGCTGGTTCGGTTTCAACGCCGGCTCCGCCCTGTCGGCCAACCTGCGTGCTGTCATGGCTGCCGCTGTTACCAACTTGTCTGCCTGCGTCGGCGGCGTGACATGGTGTGTGCTTGACTACCGACTTGAGCGCAAGTGGTCAACCGTGGGCTTCTGCTCGGGAGTTGTCGCTGGCCTCGTCTCCATCACTCCTGGATCAGGTAAGATTTTCTCCCGATGCGATCAGGAGCTGTGATCCGAGAAACTAACCTACGACATAGGCTACGTTCCTCTCTGGGCTGCTTTGATCTTTGGCACCCTTGGCGCTGGCTTTGCCAACTACGCCACCAAGCTCAAGTTCCTCCTCCGCATTGACGACGCCCTCGACATCTTCGCCGTCCACGGAATCGGCGGTCTCGTCGGTAACATCTGCACCGCGTTTTTCGCCGCCGACTACATCGCCCACCTCGACAACACCACCGTCATCCCTGGTGGCTGGATCAACCAGCACTGGATCCAGCTGGCGTACCAACTCGCCGATTCCTTCGCTGGCGGTGCGTACTCCTTCACCGGCACGTGCCTCATCCTTTTCCTGATGAACATGATTCCTGGCCTGCGTCTGCGCGCCGACGAAGACGCCGAAATTCTCGGTATCGACGATGCTGAGATCGGAGAGTTTGCCTACGACTACGTCGAGCTCACCAGGGAGGTGCTCAACGACGTGGAGAACGAGGCCGCCAGCCGATACTCCAACGACGGGGCCTACCCGCCGGTCGAGAAGAACAGTATCCCTCTGATGGATGCGCGGACATTCGCCGGGTCATCACAGTATCACCCGAATCAATACCCTCACGCGCAATGACTCGCGCCGGAGGAGGGGAGGGTTTTTGTTTGATAAGGGCGTGATAACTCGGCGACGAGGCCATGTATGATGGGATGCGGGACGCATGTGATCGTGCGATATAACGATATGATACCTTGGTCAATATTGAATGGCCTATTTCGTGCTTAATGTACTGGTTTAGAACAGAAGATACCACGCGGCAGCCTGTCACGCAATTTCCTTGTATATACAATCTGTTCCTGTTCTTCTTACTTCGAAATCATGGCTTTGCGACCAAAAACGTCTATTCTCCCATCTATCCGGCGATCTCATCACGACCAATTTCTCACTCCTCGTCTGAGTATGTTGTCCGCCGTCAGGTGAGCTCAGCCTGGAACTTGATGGAGGGGGAGGCGCCTAAATGGTTCCCCACTCTTTAGGCAGGCAACACCAAGCCAATACTCGAGTTCATCTTTCCCTTATTATACGCTGCTTCTGATGGTCTCTCGATTTCATCTATGCGCAACATTTAACGATCATCTTTGTTCACTTCCTGACAACACACGCGCCGGGCCTAAGCTCCCTTTGTCTTCCTCGGTTCTTCTCTTTTCGGCTTGGTCGACATGTCAGCTCCTACCGGCTTTTCGCCGCCTGGAGACGTAACAACACCTTGCGCAGCTGCTCGCTCTCGCCATGGACTTCCACGAACCTTCGACAGAGGAGAAATCTGTCTTCTTCGCAGAGCTTGAGGCTCTGGGTGCATTGAGCGAGCCTGACGATGCTGACGCTGAACATGCTCATACAACTGAAGCCGATGACCGCCAGCGCTGGCGGGAAGCTCTGGAGACTTGTAACAAGTCTCAGAAACGGGCACCCTCGGGTCCCCCATCGTCACTTCCTATGGACTCTCGATCTGCAGGGAGAACGTCTGGAATTGACAAACGCGCAGCCTCTTTGGACATGGACACGGAAAGCTCAGTGCACCCGTCTTTGACGGCCGCCCGTCCTCGCAGGGTGTTGAGCGACCCAGGCTCCGCAACATCTACCGTGGCGTCCCCCGCCGAGGCCGCAGGAATTGTGCAGAGACTTGATGGTGCAAGTTCACCCCATACCACAACACAATCTCTACCTCACATTGACCGAAGTGTTTCCGCTCTGGATCGTCCAACGGAGCTGGAGCTGCTCCAGGGATTGCAGGAGTTCGAGGCAGCCACGGGCCCTGGTAAAGGCAAGAAGAGGGCGCAGGCCCAGAACAAAATTATCAGTACCATGTTCGCCGGTTTATTATTTTATTTTCTTCCGGACAACAGCAAACACCCCCTGAGACGAGGTCGGATACGAGCAGTTCTCGAGCGCAGCGGCCGGTGGACGCGGAAATTGAACGAAGCCTCATATATAATCGTGGACGACGATCTGAAGTGGTCACACATTGCAAACTTCGTCCAGCCTCGTGTCGATTGCAGCAAAGTACTGATCAAGTACGGGCAATTCATAGCAGACTGTATCCGTTACAAGGATCATGTGAACCCTCATCAGAAACAGTACGACATCAAGGGACGTCCCAGTATCGAGCCGCCTCTCGCGGAACCTCCTGGGCCATCGAGCTCTGTTGCATCAGAGGGGTCTTTGAAGCTCAAAGCAGCCCAGCGAGATCCTCGCAAATGGGATTACGTACCGCCACCGAGCACTCCGTCAAATAGCGAAGATGCTTCACAGGTCAATAGTGCCCATCTCGATGCCGAGCAGCAGCAACAACAAGGTCCACAATCCTCGGCATCTTCTTCCGAGGGCCCAGAGAAGGCCCTGCAGCGGCACGCGTCTGCAACGAACCAAGACAACTCTATCGAAGCTAAATTTGATGACGCACTGTCAGAATGCATTGCCTACATGCGGGTCGCAAGCGACCTGCCCCTCGACGATGACGATGATGGAATACCAAGTAATGCCGATGAAGCAGTGGACGGATCTGATTCGGAGGCTGGGTCTGATGGAGAGCGGGCCCAGAAAAGACAAAAGACTGAGAGGCATGGGCGGAAGACCATTGCCTGGGAGGACAGGTTTGCCTGCAATAAAGGGGGCACCCTGGGCGAAACCACGGACTGCCCCAATGCCCGCACCATCGAGATGTTGGAGCGGCTACGGGAGCACTACGAACGAACAAACGAGCATTGGCGCAATCACTCCTATCGCAAAGCCATCGCCACACTGAAGACGATTCCATATAAGGTCACGACGACACAAGAAGCACAGGGGATTGTCAACATCGGGTCCAGTATTGCGCAGAAGATTGAAGAGATCCATACAACTGACCGGCTGAAGCGTCTCGAGTTCGCCGAGCAAGAGCCATCAGATCTTATTCTCAAGACCTTCCTGCGAATCTATGGCGTCGGAACGGCACAGGCGAACCAGTGGATTGCAAAAGGATACCGAACCCTCGAGGATCTGCGGCAAAGTGCCAAGCTCACGACGAACCAGAAGATTGGCATCGACCACTACGACGACCTCAACACCCGGATTCCCCGTCAAGAGGTTGAGGCTCTGGGTTCCTACGTCAAATCTGCCGCGGCCAAGATCGATGCGGGCATAGAGCTCATCATCGGAGGGAGCTACCGACGTGGTTCTCCGGACAGCGGCGACATTGACTTCATCGTGACCAAAAAAGGAACCAGCTCTTCCGAGCAGCTCATTGGTTTCCTGCACAACTTGATACACGTATTAGAGACGGAAAGCTTCCTCGTGGCCAGACTAGCCGCGTCAAGCAAAAGCGAAGGCAGCAAATGGCACGGCTGCTGCGTGCTCCCCGAGGCAGAAGGGAGTAAAGACGAGAGTTACAAGCCTATCTGGCGTCGTATTGACTTCTTGGTCGTGCCGGAGTCAGAGATGGGCGCGGCTTTGATTTATTTCACAGGCAATGACATATTCAACCGCAGCATCAGGTTGCTGGCATCCAAGAAAGGCATGAGGCTGAACCAGAGAGGGCTATACAAGGACGTCATGAGGGGCCCTGCGAGGGCCAAACTGACGGAAGGGGAGCTGTTGGAGGGCAGAGACGAGCGGAGGATCTTTGAGATACTGGGTGTCAAGTGGCGGGAGCCACACGAACGATGGTGTGGTACCTGATCTGGGCGTCCAGCTGCTCAACTTCTCCTTTTCACCGCTGCGAAGTGGTCCGAGGTCTAGAAGCACAAGGTGGGCCCCGGATCTTACAGTGGGAAGACAGGTTGCCCCATCTCCGATAACGATAAGCCCCGGTGTGAGAGCGGGGCAGTGGGAGAAGCTCAGAAGGGTCCAGGCGGTGTGCTACTAGGGTCGCTCTAGGCAGTTTTTTTTCTTTCTACGGCGACCCATTTTGCCATTGCCCGCCAGCCGCCCAAAACAGACCCGACCCCTCAGAAGCTTGGTGTTCCGTCCCACGCAGACTCGGTTTTCACTGACTTCAGTTCTTCCACTTCTCCATCGCCGTGTCACCACTCTTTTCCCACCCTTTGAAGTTTTCATCAAGTATTCGATATGCCTGAGAACATGGAGGTCGATGCCGCCGAGGCCAAGCTCAAGGGCATGGAGCACTCCGAGCAGCACTACTTCAAGAGGTATGCACTCTTTGTTTCTGCGGCGCACCCGTTGAGCGATTGCTGACCTGAACCCACAGCTATGATCACCATGGTATGTCGACACATGATACGAGGAGAATCATCAGCCAAGCATTGTTGAACTGACATGACATCTGCTGTTCAGGCATTCACGAGGAGATGCTGGTACGTTGATGCGAAATGCCCCGCCTCGAGCCTTGACCGACGGACATGTGTGGCTGACATTGCCCTTTTTTGCCTACAGAAAGACGAGGTCCGCACTCGGTCGTACATGAACGCGATCGTGCAGAACAAGCACATCTTCAAGGACAAGGTCGTCCTTGATGTCGGCTGTGGTACCGCCATTCTGTCCATGTAAGTTGCCCCTCCCGACTATGGACCCTTGAAGACGAGACCAACACCTCCCGTTCAGGTTCGCGGCCAAGGCCGGCGCAAAGCACGTTATCGGCGTCGACATGTCCACCATCATCTTCAAGGCCCGCGAGATCGTCGAGACCAACGGCCTGTCCGACAAGATCACCCTCATCCAGGGCAAGATGGAGGAGGTTGAGCTGCCTTTCCCCAAGGTCGACATCATCATCTCCGAGTGGATGGGCTACTTCCTCCTCTACGAGTCCATGCTCGACACCGTTCTCTACGCTCGTGACCGCTATCTGGTCAAGGACGGCCTCATCTTCCCCGACAAGGCCACCATCTACGCTGCCGGCATCGAGGATGGCGAGTACAAGGATGAGAAGATCGGCTGTGAGTAACGACAGCCCCTCGAGACAAGAGACGAGATGATCAAGATGCTGACAGCCGTAGTCTGGGACAATGTTTATGGCTTCGACTACACTCCCCTGAAGGAGATCGCCCTGGCCGAGCCCCTCGTCGACACCGTCGAGGTGAAGGCAGTCGTCACCGAGCCCACACCCCTCCTGACCCTTGACCTCTACAAGTGCCAGGTCGCCGATCTCGACTTCGTGTCCAACTTCACCCTCCCCGTCAGGCGTGATGACTTCATCCATGCCGTCGTCGCCTGGTTCGACATCGACTTCACCGCCGCTCACAAGCCTATCCGCTTCTCCACCGGTCCCCACACCAAGTACACTCACTGGAAGCAGACCGTCTTCTACCTCAAGGATGTTCTCACCGTCCAGCAGGGCGAGGAAGTCACCTGCACGCTGGCGGTCAAGCCCAACGAGAAGAACCGCCGCGACCTCGACATCAAGCTCGACTACCGCCTCGAGACCACCGAGACCACCCGCCAGGCCGAGGGCACCGCCACGTACAAGATGTGCTAAGCTTGTTGGCAGCCACGAATACCAGCCCCTCGGGCCGCGCCCGAGTTCGATCCGGCTAGGAAGACCACCCGGTTTCTCCTCCATTTCGCAGAGGGCATTCCCACCGCCCCCGAGCGAACCCCCATGCCGCAGCTGAAAGATGCAGCGGTACAACCAAAAAGACCTCAGCTGTCATGCCTGGCTGCGTAACCTGCGCCGGCTATGGAGACATTGTATTCTCCCCAAATCATCCGACACTGAGCGAACGGCCTGCACCCCGCCCCCGCCCGCGCAGACGGGAAGCGTATGCGTACGGTCTGAAAGATGATCGCGCCTGCGATTGCGGCGCTGAGCGATAATGAGTAATGAGCATTCTTGCATGGAAAAGATGACGCTGCCGGGCCGGAGAAAGGACCTGGAAGCCACTTTAGATGTCGATAGCAATATGCTGTGGACAGACAAATAAGGCGACTATCAAGCCTCTGTCAAAGAATTGCCACATGCGAAGTGAAATGTGTGTGCTCGTACGTGTCCCTCGAGGTCACTACGGCTGAGGCGCACATGAGTATGTAACATGAGTGACGCTGTAGCCCCAACACGTCAAGCCAGCAAGCGCTCCGATCAATGCTCCCCTCCCGTGACGTCCTCCCCCTTTTCTAGACCCTCTTTCCCTGCTTCAGCAGGTCGCCAACCTTGGGTGGCAGGACCAGCGCGCTCCTGTCATTCCTGCGGAAGAAGTCCGCGAGTGCCACGGCGGTCTTCTCCGGCAAGTCCTCGTGGATGAAGTGGCCGGCCTCGGGGAATACCTGGAGCGCGTACTTGCCCTGCATCTGTCCGATGGTGAGCTCCGTGTCGAGACGGTCGGTGCCGGCGAGGAGGAGCAGCTTTCCGCCGCGGGCCTCGAGGAACTTGCGGCTGAGGCCGACGAACCAGCCCTCCCAGAAGGGCTGGGTGGCGGCGAGATCGGTGCGCCAGCGCCAGGGGCGTGAGGGGCGGGGCGCGGCGTTGGGTATGTCGACGGCCGTCGACGCGGCGGGGTCGCTGCCGCCCCGCGGGGGGTCCTGGGGAGAGGGGGCGTCGTCGGCGAGCACGAGGAGGGAGGGGACGGAGGCGCGGGCCGAGACCGAGTTGCGGACGGTGCGGGAGCGTACGTGCCACTCGACGGCGGACTCGAGTGAGGCGAAGCCCGAAGGGCGGGTGGACAGGTACGAGTGCATGCTCTGCAGGGCGTCGATAGCGGAGCCCTCGACAACGTCGAGGACGGCGTGGCCGAGAATCTTGGAGGAGAGGGACCTCGGTTCTTTGGCGAGGGATGTGACCACTGCACCGCCGAGAGAGTGGCCCACCAGGACCAGTGGAGGGATGTCTGGCCAGGACATCTGGCGCTGGGTCAGGTTGATGATGTTGTACAGGTCGTCCGTTAGCGTCGGCAGAGACAGATCGACATCAGCTGCTTTTCCCGGGGAGCCTGTCGAAGCAGGCGTTATGGTCGTCGAGCCGTGACCGCGGGCGTCGAGGGACAATATCCCGGCGTTAGGAAGAAGACGGCGGATCTCTGCAGCCAGGAGGGCAAAAGAGAGGCCTGATGAGCCGGCACCGTGATGTGTGACGAAAAGGGGTCCGCCAGATGGAGACGGCGAGTTGAGATAGGCATGGTAGGTGATGGATGATGTAGAAGGGGTGCCGTCTCCAGTGCTCTCGGTAGTGTCGGGTGTCAAGAAAATTTCCCGCTCAAAATATGTCGTCCATGGGATAGGCTCCCAGTTGCGACTTCCCCTGCTGGGAGCTCTGTGTCCGCAAGGTAGGGTTAGTCCACGCTTGGCCATGATCATACCAGGAGCAGACCTGGATCGACTCACCCCTGAGGACGGGCAAACAGCTTCTGACTCGGCGATGGGATGATGGTGCCCGTTGAAGAGGCCGACGAGGCAGAAGAGGAGTCTCCATCATCGAGATGCTCAGGCAACTCCGCCACTTGGTCTGCTTCATCTTCCGGCTCCTCGACGAACGGCTCCGGCAGTCCGTCAAGTTTGCGCTTTGCCCATGCCCTTTGCAGGTCGCTCATCTCGGCGTATATTTGTGTATGTCGGCTATCAAGCGGCTAGCGCAACTTCTCAGTGCATGTATGAGATGATTTGACGAGATGCCTTGACTATTTAGTGTCTTGACTGATATATCGTGGGCTGTGACGTCTCACCAGGCCCTGCTTGACCCTGGTCAAAGGCTGTCCCAGATTGAGGGGATAGCGAGGCCGATTGTCAGTGAGAATCAACGTGATTGGCATCAATTCCCGGTGCGATCTAGTCGTGTATAGTGTTCAGCATTGAACGTCGCAGAGAAATTTTCCTGTGTAGGTGTGGCAGAAGTGACATATCTTACCTGCCAGTACCTTAGATGACGTTGTGAGGTCGTGGTGTGGTGGTGGACCAGGTCGAACGAATGTTGGCACAAATGGTACCCAAAAAGGCAGCTCACTCTCACACTGTGGTCTCCCCACAGAGCGGCTGGAGCTGCACTGTGTGAACAGCACTTGCTGCACGCTGGAGGGGACTCGGGCACACGGACCTGAGTGTCGTGCCTTTGGCAGTCGCTCTCATACACAGCATCACCTCAGATCCAAATCTCAAGTAAATAGAAGCTCTAGATGATAGCAAGCTGGCTAACAAGTATGCATCGGAACACCGAGATTCCCAAGAAAATAAAAAGGAAAGTACGACCCTTGTATGGGTCGGGCTGCCTTCCAAATGGAAGTGCCCATGTCTACGCCGCCCATATGTCCATCCTCATGTGATCATGAGCGCAGCACAACACGCATAGGTGTACACGCCTGCTCCTCCCCTATTATGTGCGCGCTGTCCCTGCCACATTCCTATTCTGCCACGACGATCAAGATTCCACCGTTTAATAACGGTTGGGCCCTGGGCCGCCGTAGCCATCGTTCCTATACGAGGAACCCCATGCACCACCAGCACCGCCCATGTTAGGTAGCGTGGGCTGCCTGCTGAAGGCTTGTCCGACAGGAGCAGCGCCCCCTACGAGCCGCTCACGGCTCACGCTCCTCGCATGCCCGTGGTCAGTCGGGGTCAGGGCCCGGTATGCACCGTTGCCGTCGTCACGACCGAAGAAGTTGAGACTTCCCTGGCTCGGAGCCTTGCGGTGATAACCGTCATACGCGTCGGGGGATGTGGAGCGGACGGTTGTGTCGTTGGCACCGCCCTTCTCGACAGTCGAAGACATGGTGTAGGTGGTCTCGCCGTTGGGTCCCGTCTCGGGATCCTTGCGATCAAGAAGAAGCGAGTTGCGAGCGTCCAGAGGAGTCAGAGTGTCGATGTCACGCTGGCGTTTTTCTAGAATTCATGTTAGCTATGGTCGGTCAATGTACCGCTCAGATGCGGCGACTTACCCATCTCCTTTCTGCGCTTGCGGTGAGGGTTGGCCTTGCAGCACCCGTTGATGGCGTTCCAGCAGATCAGGATCGCAAGAAGGCCTGTCAAGGCTGCCTGAACGGCAATGAGAACGACACCAGTGACCGTCTGCGTTGTCTGTGCGATACCGAAACGCTCCACGAAGACAAGAATGCAGACAATGGACAGGACGCGGACGACCTGAATGATGATGTTGATGACATTGCCTGACTTGCGCTCAAAGGGCCTCTTCCAGAGCAGTAGTACAAGCATCGCGGCCTCAATGCCGAGGTGGATGGAAGCCTGAGCGAGACCGTGGCCGTTACCAGCAGCGATGACGATGCCCTTGGCGAGCATGTAGACGATGATAGGCATGAACAGCCACCAGTAGTCCTTCTTGTAGGACTCGTAGAAGTGGGAGTACTTGATCCAGACCTCCTTCTTGTCGTACAGACCAGAGGCGTCACCTTCGGCCTGCTTGAGCTTCCTAGCGGTGCTCCAAATCTTGAAACTGAAGAAGAGGAGAATACCAGTGAAGATCGCAAGGGTGACACCAGCCAGGGTTTGAGCAGCCCAGGAATCACCTTGACTGAACTGGTAAACGCAGTAAATGACCCAAATGCCGTACAAAAGAAGAATGAGCGAGGTAATGGCACGTGCCATAGACCGCCAGTAATGGTCACGGAAGCCGGTAAGAGCTTTGGGGAAGTTGCCGAACAGTGCCCAGAACTCGAGAACGACCTTGACCAAAAGAATGCCAACAACGATGGCGGCAATGACGATGGCGAGGATGAGAAGGGCCGTCATGAAGGTGTTCGACTGCGGGACGCCCAGCTTCTCAACATAGGCAGTGATGCCCTCGACTTTCTTGGTGAAGCCATCCTCATCGTCATCGCTGCTGGACGGCTCCTCTCCGCCAATACTAGTATCGATCTGACGAGCTAGAAGCATGCCGAAGCCCTCAATGGCACGCTTGACCTTGAAAGGAGTCGTGGTCTGGTTTCCGTCGAGAGTCGAGCCGTCGCTGAAGATGAGAGTCGTGTTCCTGAGGGTCTGTACGCTGGACCTTGTCAAGTTGCCACCAGTGACGCCGCGGAAATTGTCGATGGCGACCTGCATCTGGGTCCAGGGAACAAGACCGGTAGAGAAGGCAAAGTTCTTGGTGAAGCTGCTGTAGACGGGAGGGTAGCTGACCGAAAGCATGCCATTCATGGCCATGCTCTGGAACCATCCAATGGTCTCGCCAAAGCTGGGACTGGGAGCGGCAGCACCTGCAGCGCCACCACCAGCGAGAGCAGATCCAACGGCAGACAGACCCGAGGCGACGAGCGCTGTGCCAGCAATGCCTGCTGCAACGTATGAGACGACAGGCAGGTTAGCCGTCTTGCCGTTGCTGACCTGTGATTGAATGCAGGCGACGGTGGAGTCCCCGGTTGAGGACTTGAGTTCGAGTTTGGCGAGAGCCGCGATATCAGGGACCTGGAAAGCAATGGCCGGGACCATGTCGGCGAACTGCTTGGGAATTTCGAGACTGCCAGCGGCACCGAAGGTGCCCGAGGGAACAGGACAGAGTTGTTCCACGAACGTACCAGCATCACAGGGGTTGAACTCTTCGGAAAAGATCTCCTGGCCGTAGGCTGTGACTCTGAGTTCTGCGGTGACATTCTGCACCCTCTTGCTGGTGCCGGAGAGATCGAAAGTGACATTCCGGGAGCTGTGGTCGTAAGAAATGTCTGCGCGGTGAACCCTGATATCAGAGTCAGGCCCACAGTTGGTCAAACCAACGGTCGAGAGGACATTGTCAGCTGCGACGCCGTTGACCAGTACTGCTGCTAGTACCAGGAGCCCGCGGGGGCTCCAGGGGCGGTTGATGAAAGACATGGCACCTCTAGGTGGAATAGTCTGCCGAAGTCTTCAGGGGTTTCGAAAGGTCGAGTCTTCCGATGCTCTTATTTCCAACGAGCCTTCTATTTTGGTAACGAAACGCTATGCTGTTAGAGCTGAAAATGGGGTGTGAGGCCTGGAATTGTCGGGTGTCGATTCTTGGCCAATGGTGTTACGTCTTGAAGCCGGATTGACGCTGTGCGACGTGGTTGATGGGTAGTGGATGTGGAATGGGTAGAATATATGCAGTAATGTGGAAAGGTGCAGACTCGATCAAGAGGCGTAAGAATCGTAGGTCGAAGAGATCAGGTAACGAGAGAAATTGTTTGCGTGATGTGGTCGGTTGAGAATTGACAAGAAAGCCGTTGAGTCGGATATGATGAAAGCGAGGATGCAACAAAACTGGACAGGAACAAAGATGGCCGAGGATCAACCTGGAAAGAATGGAAAACGGCGGGTGATGCCGTGAGTCGGAGAGAGAAAGAAGTCGATTCGAGAACAGCGAGCAAGCGCTTTGTCGTGCGAGGCGCGCTGAAGGGATCTGCTCGAGGCAGAGCGAAGTCCACGGGTGACGATCGGTTACAGAGGTTGTGAGGGCGCCTTGGTGTTAGGTCAGGCGAAAGAGGGAGCAGGTTCGTCGGGGCCACGCGATGTGGCCTCGGCGGATATATGAAACGAGCGAGTGACTGCCAACGGCTACACGTGCAAACGATAAAGGATGAACAGGTAACGATGGAAAGATGGGCGCGGACAAGCAGGAGACTAGAGTGTGAGAGGTTGGGGGGAAAGGGAGGTCAAGGTGTGGTCGTGTGAGTGCCCAAGGGCGGCGGAAACACGAAGTCGCCAGTCAGTGCGAGCCGCAGCACCTGGGGAATGGGCCAATGGAGCCCGCCGTTGGCTCTCCCCTCCGCCTGCTTGGCTGTCCAGTGGGCAGGTACGGCTCTAGACCTCCTGCCAACTTCCACTGCCAAAGTCCAAGCCCCGGGGCATTCTGCGACAGGCATCGCCGTCTCAGAATCCAAGATTTGCCAGTCAAATGCAATGTAGCGCATGCAGGGGTTGCGTAGATCCAGTCAGGGGCCACCCGCCAATTAGCGCCGGCTGATTGGCTGTCAGGCGTCGAGGGTCCCCTGAGCCTTCCCACCAGGGCCCGGCTCTACGGCGCCACTTTGGAGGGGGAGCCCGCCTCTGAAACGGCGCCGTCGACGATGACCCCGGGCTCCCTCCTTTCGCTAAACTCTGCTCATTGGGAGATTGGGTTGAGCCAAGTGGCCAAGGCGGCAACCTCTTTGCTATGCCTAGAACATTCCCAGTCCAACACGAACATTCGTCAATGCTACGCTGCATACGTGAGGCTCTTCTCATCTCGGCAAAGCCACGCGCCGACAACAGAGTGAGAATAGCAGCCACATTCAATAAAACAGTGTGCTTGTCTGCAAGACAGCTGCTGTCAAGGTCGCCGGGGTTTGGTATTGCGGGCTCGTCCCAGGAAATGACTCCCTGATCGCCATAGCCGCAACATCAGACGCCTCAGAACACACCTCCTCGGAAAGGACCAGATGCCGTTTGTCGCCGACACCAGCTCCGCCGGCCGTTCCCACATTCCGTCGCCATCACAACATTGGTGCTGGTCTGGCAGCCGCCGCTGACAGGTAAAATGCTCGGCTGGCATGGTCCCTTTACCCCAAAAAGGAGGATGTCGCGGTGGTCTAGATCCGAGCAGATTCCCACGTGGAGTCTCCCTAGTGTCGCCAGTAGAGGCTTTGTCGAGGGAGAAGAAAACTAAACGTAGCCGGTTTGCTTTTCGTCGTCGCGGCTCGCAATCCGCCGTTTCGATGCCTTCCGACAAAGCAAAAAAAAGAAACCGCTCAAGGGACTCGACGCGCGTTTGCTCTGCGGCCCCCTGTTGATAACATGACAAAATGTTGATGCATCGAGTCGCGTCCTGGCCTGTTCTGGGTCAAATACGAGCCGCTGTTTGCGGGTGAATCTGCGCAGCCACGCTGATCACGGGCTGAAAGCCAGGAAGGCAGAGACCGGCGGTGCCGTTTGTATAACCATCTTCCATGGCACAGCAATGCCTAGGATCGGATTTGACCCATTGCACTGTAACCTCACCGTCGATAAATTGGACATGCTGGTCTCTTGGCCGCGAGAATAGTAACGAACAAGTGCCACCCGACCGACGGCTGGCAGCAGCCGTTGTACATGACATCAGTTCTCATGTCTTATGGCCCTCAGCCCCTGAAAATGACGGCCCTTCACGAACACTGTTCACGGAGCTCGACACCATGAAGCGACCTCTCGTCCAGGTCTCAACAACTGCATCTGTTCAGTCTCGAGTTCCATAGAAACACATGAATTTGTGCAGTCAGGCTTATGTCATCTGCCTTAGCTTGACATGACATCACTGAGGATCTCACGCCCTTACCACGACATGGCCACAATTATTAAGCATTGCCTATATGAACCTGACTTGACCGGCACATTGTTAGGATGGACTGTACTGTAGAGTCACTGACCAGAAGCTAGCTCATCTGCAATCATGTTGAAGCCCATCGCCACGGAGAATGTCCTGATCAACGGCGTTCGTGTCGCCCACGGCGTGTACGGCAGCGGGATTCCAGTCGTCCTCATCCACGGAACCCCCTCATCGTCCCTCATCTGGCGCAACGTTCTCCCCAACCTCGTAGAAACAGGCTTCAAGGTTCATCTTTTCGACCTCATCGGCTTCGGCCACTCCGAGCGCCCTTGGGATGCCTCCGTCGACACATCCATGTCTGGCCAGGTTCCAGTTCTGACCTCTCTTCTCGACATATGGAACCTCCCCCGAGCCCACATCATCGCCCATGACATCGGCGGGGGCATTGCCCAGCGTTTTTCCATCTTCAATCCCGGTCGTGTCCTCTCCCTCACACTCATCGACACTGTCAGCTTCGACAGCTACCCCTCCCCCCGCACAAGGCAGCAGATGCGCAGTGGACTGGAAGTGCTCATCAAGACTCCGGATGACGAACACAGAGCCCACTTCCGCGAGTGGATGCTAGGGGCAGTCAGCAACACGCCCCAGTTCGAGGACACCGCGCTCGATACGTACCTGGACTATATATGCGGCCCCGTTGGCCAGCCGAGTCTCTTCGAGCATCAGATCCGCCACTACGACCCCAAGCATACGTTGGAAATAGTACCTCGACTCGGCGAGCTCGGCAAGCTTCCCGTGCAGATCATATGGGGTGCCGAAGATGCCTGGCAGGTCGTTGACTGGGCGCACAAGCTCCACGATGCCATTCCAGGATCAAAGCTTCATATCATCCAAAATGCGGGGCATTTCTCACTGGAGGATCAGCCAAAGCGGATATCTGAGCTCCTTGTTGCATTCGTCGAGGAGCAGCAATCGTCGGCTAGCACTTCGTAAGCAACGGGTCTCGATACCAGATGCAAAGGGGTCGGTCTGCGGCATCTGTCATTTCTCAAGATCACACGCCAAATCTCGGCATGCCTTGGACTCACCTTCGCCAACAATAGTTGTTCGACGCTCGGTGGCACATGTCAGCTCAATGCTCACCACAGCTCGGTATATACAGGTGCAGAGATGAGATGATGGTATGCAGTTCAAAAGTCTCGAGTACAAGTCTATATCCAGGCGCCGCAAGGCTCCTAATACATATCATCAACGCAACGTCCTGCCTGGGCATATGCACCGTGCCTCATGACCAACCGGGTATACCGCCAAAGATATCATGAAAAAAAAAAATCGTAAATGGTAGCACTTGTTCATTAAGTCATCAAGCTGGGCACCGGGTGTTAAGTGCGTAGATGATGCAATGCCGCATTGGTTCAGGCATGGCTGCTTGAAGCCGAAGAAATAGAAAATAGCCGATGTCTCATACACCTGAGGAAGTATAGTAGGCAGGCCGACCCCGAGAAGGTGAGCGGGCGTATGTCGACGGAGTGCTCTGCGCCATGAAAGTCGACCCGTCACCACTTCCTTGGGCCATGAGGACTTCATAGGGCACGTTGCCACCCTGTACCGCCATAGTATGCGGTAGCTGTAGACCAAGGGCGTTATGGTCCATGGCGGGGAACATCTCCAGTCCCGACCCATTTGAAACATAAGGTTGTTCAGGTAGAGGATATGTTGGCGAAGGGACGGAGAGGGTCCGCATATGCTGCCCCTGATGGTATTCTAGCTGGCCGCCATGGTCTGCAAAACCTGTAGGAGCCACGCCTGAGACGATACCGGGGTTCGGTATATAACCCTGTCCATGCGTGTGGTTCATGTCGTGAGATGGGTAGGCCATGCTGTCAGTGGCCTCCAAATAAGGGCCAACGTGCGTTGCCAGTTCCCCAAAAGAATAGTTCGATGTTGCAAACGGCCCTGCTGCAGTGGGTCCAAATCCATCCAACGATGTCGAGGCGAAGGGGCCCGGGAGGGCGTTGAATAGCTGCCCTGGCGGAGGATCCTGGACAGGACTGATGATGGTGTCAGGGTCTAAGTCCTTCTTTGCCACCAAGCGCAGTACGGGGAGGCTGAGTTGTTCCATGTGCTTGGCGAGATGGACAGTAAGCTTCTTCCACGAGGGGAACGTCTTGCTGCAAAAACGGCAAGGCTCATGTTGCGGTTTCTTATCCGTCTCTGTGTGACACCGCTCGACTCTCTGCCAGGTTGGGTCAGCGCCGCCTGCACGCTTGACAGCAGCCTTGGTTTTCACTGCAGGTTCGATGAATTTGTGCTCGCGGACCAGGTGCTGTAGGAAGTTGTCACGTCGATAACAGGTATGTCTGCAGTCTTCGACATCACAAGTCCACCATTCGAGGTGACGGTGACCTTCATTTTCGTGACGGACCCAGTCAGCCTTGCGCTTGAATGTCTTCTGCTCTTTACACTTCTCCCAAGTGCAGGTGAATGGCTGCACGTCCTCATGAACATGTTTGGTCCAGTCCGACGGTTTCTTGAGCTTCTTGACTTGGAAGCAGAGCTGACATTCGAATTCGGCTGGAAGACTCTGGGTAGGAGGCATCGGTATATCTTGAGGGAAGCTCTCCTGAGTGACCACCCCTTCGATAGGAGTAACATCACCATGCTCTGCTCCCAACGACATCGGATCAAGTGGGCGTGGCCCTCCCTTTGCATCAAGGAGTCGAGCACTCCCGCCGAGTGCTTGGCAAAGGGCGCGTGAAGAACATTTGCCGCCGGCTTGTAGGTGTTTGACCCTGTTTCCGAGCAAAAGCTTGTAACGTATGACCTGCTGCTGAGCGATGCGGTCTACGAGCCACTTGTTGTCCGTCTTGAGTGCTGGGTTCAGGTTAAGGATATGCTGCTGGAAGCCTGCAAAGGTTGGGGAGACACCGGCAATCAGTTTGCTGGATTCCGACTCCGTAGCACAGTCCCCGAAAGCCTCGTCATCTTCTTCGTCGTCATCGTCGTCTGCATCCCAGTCGGGTGCGGTTCCTAAAGTCGCGACGGGAGGCCCACCATTCCGTCGCCACATACCTACCAGGTTCGGATGCAACTCTTCGGAGCTGCCCTTTGGCAGATCCGACTTGCTTCTAGGTCGGCGCTGCAGGGTATTCTTGACTTGGAGGCCCGTGAAGATCGGTTTCGGAGACTTCGGGGTGGCGCTTATCGAACCCGAGCGAGCATGGGTCGAGCCGATGGCGGCGACACCATTGCTCATTGAGACGATGGCGGTGTTGAGGCTAGGTACGGACGCCTTCTTAGAGCCCCTATTAACACTGGATGCGCGAGACAGTGGTGTCAGGCGGGGGAAGCTCTCCTGCCTTTCAGGAGTTGGAGGGTCGTCGTTGAAATCTTCGTCATCCTGGCTGTTCCGGTTTCGCTTGAGCATCTGGCTCACGCTTCGACGACGTACCAGCCCACGGATATTCTCTTGGAGTCCTCCCAGCAAGCTCGGACGACGGCGGTCTCTCCCACGAGAGATGGAGAATTTCTTGAACAAGCTGCCGCTCGTAACCTTCTCGACATCATCGGAGTCTAGCACGCTCGGAAGGCTAAGCCGACGGGTTCCCCACGTGGCGGCTTTTGAAGCAATGGAAGCGTTGTCAAACAGCCGCCTGTGGTAGTCTGCAATGGCGGCGTTCGAGTTCTCAAATCGGGGTGTGCTGGGCTGAGTGATGGCATGCATCGTTGGTGCGTCACCAAAGATGTTTTCGCGGAGCATTTCGAAATCAGTCTGGTTCAGCTCGCCGCCCTGTTCGTTGAAATAGAGCTGATTATCCTGTCGCCTGTTTTCTGTTTTGCCTCCAACGGCGATACCATCGTCGGCGCCTGAATTCAAAGGTCCCTGGCTCTCCAGGTGCTCCAAGGTCGTTCGCGAAGGCTCATCAGGTGGAGGGCTCTGAACCAAATTGTCGAACCACCGAGCGACTTCATGGTTCCTCTCCTGAATCTCGTGTCCTCTGACCATCTCATTAACACTATCAATCTCCGTGTCTGGTCGACTTCTGGGATCGAGGCCACGGCGGCCCACAGAGGCCGTTCTACGAATGCCGCTGTCGCCTCTAGGAGCAGGTGGTGGCGGCATCGCGGCGGCCTGGCGCTGGGAGAAGATCAAGTCGCCCGCCAAGCCGAGCCCGTCGTATCTAGTATTGGCCGGCGAGCTATCGTTCTCCAGAGTGAAACTGCGCTCAACAGCTTGCGTTGGCTGTGCATTGCCCTGTTCCCATAGCGAAACCGTCACGCGAGGGCTGGGAGGCATGATGGGACGACCTTGAACAACGAGGTCATCCTCGCTCGACCTGCCACTTCGGCTTGGGTCTGGGGTAAGCTGAAAAGCTGGGTTCGATGAGTAAAGTGTGATTTGCGGCGATTGGAAGGGCCGCTGGAGATCCTGCGGGGAGATTGAGTCCGGCATTCCAGCGTCGCCTGGCCGGGGGAAGCCACGTTGATCACTCGGCGGCGATAGGGTGTGAATGGATGCTGTTTGCATGGGACTGAAAGGGTATGATGTGCTGTCTGCCGGCTGTGTCGCCCACATGCAATCAGATGATGAGGCGGCGGGTTCGGTTTCGCCGAAGCTCGAGGTCCGACTAACAGGCTCAAGGCTTCCCTCCATGAATGAAGGGGTTCCGCCTTCGGCGTTGCTGAAGTCGACGCCAAAGAAGGGGTCAACACCAAAGTCACTGTAGTCGCTGGCTTCGTAATGGCTATTCAGGCTCGATATAGAGTCGGCCGGGGTATCAGTGTTGTTGGCGTCTGGCGAGGTTGTGCTGCTCTGCTCGAACGGGGAAAACGGGGAGAGATGAGTAGCGCTGGAAAGACGGCGCTGTGCACCGGCAGAAGGGGCGTCTGTGTATGGATGTGTTTTCGGATCGTCATAGAATGCAGAGGTCCGCATGGTGGAAGCCATGGCCCGGTCCGTTCAGGGGAAACTTGAAGTTGGGGGTGGTTGTTATAATGGTGTCCAGGTGCGTTCAAGGCCGAGTCGCACGCGAGAAGACAAGCAGCAGCTCGTCCTACAGAGGATCCTCAAGTGTGTGAGGATTAGAAAGCCACCAGCATGCTACGCATGGGCGCAAGCCGAGTATGTAGCGATGAAGTGTTGGCAGAGGAGCCGTTGCGATGCGACGGAGCGGGGTCTCGGGCTACCTTGCGTAGAAACGACAGCTCAGACAAATCGAGAGAGATCTTCAAGCTCGCTCAATCCGAGGTGAGGGTATGCGTAGAGGAGCAAGGCGAGAACGGCGTCGCGAGATGAACCGAAGTGTTCGGGCAACGGCAGCAGCTGGCGGGTCCTTATGCGCTGCGACGAGGTAAGGGGAATCGCGACGGGAGACCAGCTGGAAATCGTCGACCAGGAACTATATCACACGACGTGGCTCGCGGCGGTGCGCGAGGTGACCGTATGCGGATGGCAGGAGAGACAGATTGAGGATAAAACAAGACAGGGCGCCAGACTAAGAAAGACAGACGGGGTGGTCGTGTTGCCTAATGATGATCGATCGGCTCAGCGGCTCAGCTCTACATGCGGGAAAGAGATTCAGGCAGTACAAGGCAACCGCAGCAAGAGAGATGGTTGTGGCAGGGCGCAGGGCGTTGGGGAGGCTTGATGTGAGGTGGGAAGAGGGAAGTGAATAAGAGATGGGAGACGAGGAGGGGCGATGCGGGATGTGAGAAGCGAGCGAGCGCGTCTCTCGGCCGGGCGCTTGTGTGCCTGTAGGTGGTTCCTGGTGGTGGTCAATGTGGCCCAGGAGGGCGGGAAAGAGGTGCGACCACCATACAAGTAAAGCGATGGGATGCGACCATCACCAGGCCGGCAAATGGTCATTGGTGGCCCTGCCTACAGGCCCCCCAGTCTTTCATCGCAGCAGCTGTCCACCGCTGATCCCCCAGCTGTTCTTTCCCACCGAGTTGCCAGCCGAGTCCGTCAGTGGGATGGAGCGTGCAGTCGCGCTTTCCCCCAGAGGAACAGCACGCCGCTTCGGTATCGCTCCAGTCGCCGGCTTCTCCACCAAGGCCCCACCACGGGCGGAATTTGAGGGCGCTTCGGGCTGCTAAGGCTGAGCCCGCAGATGGCAGGGTACCTTGGCCTTGACCTTGAAGGCCACCCCCGAGCAAGTCACCCGATATCGCGCAGCCACGAGGTCGGCCGTTGCGAAACGCTGTTTCCCAATTCCGCAGGGCTCCCTCCCAAGCGACGCTAGGCACACTCGCCTCAGCCCCAACAGCCACTGGGCTGATTTACCCCTGTGACTCCATGTTTCGCAACAAACTCGCGCTCGCGACACTTGTCTACGGCACACTTCCGCCGACCACCACACGGAAGTCACCGTCCTCTCTCCGATCAACGGCGCGTGTACCGAAGCTGCCCCGCAAAAAAATTAATTTACCGATACTGGCGGAGAGTTTTGTGACGATGAAGCCGACAACGGGACGTCGGTACCGACCCTCGAGCACGCTTCATGCTGTACTCTGCTGTGCCCTCTAACTGCCTTGGGTCACCGAAGGTACCTACCAATTAGCCAATACTCGCGGTGATCTTTAGGTCGCTTCCCGTCTGCGTCGAGTGCCGAGGCTGAGTCCTCGGCACCTGGGTCTTGCAGCTCGATAGGCTGAGTTTGATGTCATCGGCCGGCACACGGCACGGCGCCAGGAGCTTGTCCTTGAAGCAATGCCCCGCAGGAACATTATACGCATCCTCCGTCTACTGCTGCGCCCACCTATCTGATCCGGGTCGCGGTACAGCTATGTAATTTTGAACCAGTCAAGCAAGGGTCCTGATCTCGTGGGGCAAAGGACGATGTGTTCCCGCGCTGCCGCGGTTCTTCGAAAGCTTCCGAAGTGATGCGTCGCTCGGGCGCCAACGCTTATTAGCGCCGCCATCCACGAGAAGCTCCCGCAAGCCCGGTGCTCTCGCGCACACGAGGCGAATTTGGGATCCTCCCATAAGCACAAAACAAACATCGCCATGTTTCCTTGAATACTTAATTTGCTGGGGAACGCACCCCTGTGCCTGTCACGAACAAGGTGCTGACGTCTTGTTGAACCCTCGTCAGAAGGATCCGGCAGATCAACCATGGTGCCCACTACCTGACAGATCGGATCATTGAGCAACTGGAAGCGATGTCTCCCCGTCTTACATCACCAGGGATCTTTCTGTCCATGAGCTGTGGCATTATCTTCGGCAACAGATCTATATGCAGGTGACTACATACCCACTGCTCGGCCCGCGACGAGACCTACTAGTAGGTACACTGAAGAGCCGCGTTGCACAGCCGCAAACCGCAGCAGGTGCACCACCGTGACAGCTCACCACCGAAGCCCGCTACTGTCAAGACAAGTACTTACACTTACAATGACCACAACGTGCGACTAGCCCGCACAGCCTCGAACCTTGGCTCCGATCATCTCTGCGCAGCGGATATCGCATTCAGCCCTATCACGAATGAAATAGATTGTCAAGTGTGACACAACCGCTCAGATTGACTCTCCTTCAGGAACTATTGCTTTCGGGGCGTCCAGTGTGACGCTGCTGCGGCGGCTTGACAGGTCACAGTGATGCTCTGCGCCGACCTGCACTGCAGCGACTTGCGCCGCGACAATTCCTGGTTTCTCGAGACCAGTACAGTACGCTCCCTCTCATCGGCATGCTCATGAGACAAGAGGGTCACGTGCCAGCACGTCGGTGGTCATGTGCCTTGGCGTCATCCACAGGACGGGCTCTCAGCCAATCAGGCATGTGACTCTCCTACCTGGGTATCAGTAAGAACTTCAGGACAATACGACTAGGTATCTGAATACAACCAGTTTGTGCTTACATTTGAGGTACTCGACGTACCCAGCTGCGCTTCAGTATATTCAGCGAGCTTGGCGTTGTTCTGGGTGCAACACTTCGCCATTGGAGCGACTGACTAGAGAGGTCTTGAGACCCTTGGACTGGCGATACCATCATCCATATACCATTCCAAGTCTGTGGTGTCCACCAAGCCAGATTCCACCATGTTCCAGGTAGGCTGCTCTTGCCATGCTAAAAATCACCACATGGTGGTGTACTTTTGAGGTTCGAGTCATGACGTTGACCGTCCCTTAAGCCAAACCCAGAAGATCATCTCCACCTTCGCCTTCACCGGGCACGTTCTGTCGTGTTGACGGCGGAAGAGTACGTGCACCCATTGACCAGGACGACTCCCGCTCGCGGCCTTGCATCATTACCCCTCATCAATTAACACTCTCGCAGGCTCGTCGAGATCCGGGCTGCCCAACGCACCTTCGAGGGCGCCTACATGCGCACCGCCCTCGGGCAGTTCTCCTTCGCCCTCATCATCCTCAAGATCTTCACGTCCGAGTTCTACGCCATCGGCGCCCTCTTTGCCGTCTACGGTGCCGCCGTCATGCTCGTAGCCATATACCGCCGCTACGAGGGCCACCGCCAGTTCTTCACCTCCACGGCGGACGACCGCGCGAGCGACGACGACGACTCGGGCACCAGCGGCAGCCGGGGGCGAGACCGCCTCGGAGATCCCAACCAGAACGTGCCCGACGGCGTGGGTGAGGGCTACGACGAGCCGTTGCCGAGGAAGAAGTTCCGGACGTCGGGTAACAGCGTGGCACTGCTCGCGGCGCTGAGCTTGGCGTCGTACGTCACCCTGCTGGTGTTGACCTGGCGATTGGTAAATTGAGATTGCTTTACTGCTTCCACACATGACCATGTGTGTCGTTGTCGGTTGAATGGACGCGCGAACGTTGTGTGCAGGGTGGCCAGTTTCATGAGATTCGACATCGTCCTTTGTCATCACGTCGAATTCCTCACACTCACAAATACATGCCCGTCTACACCTGAGACCTGAAGAAATCTATGATGCAACCCAGAAATCTAAAGAGAAAGTCCTCAAGGCTCTATACCAATGAGTAGTTGTGTGCTTTTCCCGCCCAATGTCCCATCACATGTGTCAAGCATCTCGGGTTACTCCTGGCCGACCTGCACCTGATTCACGGCTTCCGCGCCCCGTCCCGCGGACTTTTTATCTGTATATGAGGTGCCCTAAGACCCACGCACCGAGCCTAACCCAACGTCATCCCGTTTACATCCATCTCACAAATAGAATTGCCGCGTTTTTCGTCCATGAAGCCGTCATGGAATGGGGGCCAGATCCATCCGAAGCCCGGCCGGCGTCTGCCAGCACTCTATGCAATCATGTGCGATAAGAGACCGGCTGCTTCCGTCTTCGTACGGTCTCTTCAAAGTGCCTCAGGGAACCTCGCTTCGTGGAGCTGCGGCATTGGCTTCGCGCAACCGTGCGACGAAATACGCTCGGGCCTCCCTTATCATAATGCAGCAGGCTTCGTCATTCTGATACTCCGCAGGGGTCAACAAGGCCTGGCGCTTGCCTGTTGCATGAAATCGACTTTGATGTCGACCTCTGGACCAGTCTCTCTGGTCCCTCCTGTCGCGAATCAGACTTCACCCGCAGACCAAGAGAAGACGGTTGCGCAGTCCGCCAGCGACGTTTCGCCCAGTTTGCTCTGGTCTCGGAAGTTTCCTCGATGCGACTCAACCACGGATGCTAGTCCTTGCGGATGACCCCGACAAGCCTGACCTTTGCCCAAGCATCCGCGCAATTCGAAAACTGTCGCCCCACCTATTTCCCATGGAAATACATGCCCGCCTGGTGCGGGTGCTGCTCGCCCACGGTCGTTGGAATGTGGCCATCAGGTTGCATTGCCAGGTGTACTGACTGCCCGCCGTACGCCCAGCCAGCAACCCCAGGTTCAGGACGAGCGTACTGAAACTGCTGTTGCTGGTTCCATGCACCATACGCGTTCGATGGTAAGGTGGGGGCTGCATGGGGCAGTGAATGATGCAAGGGCATCGCAATGCCAGCGTGGTCTTGCATAGAAATTGCTCCCACCGGCGCATATCCCTCCACAGCGGGAACATCGCCGTGTTGTCCCTCAAAGTGGCGATCTTTGTCAGGGATGCCAGGATACTTCGGGTGGCCCCGGCCTTCACCTTCATATGGTACTGATCGGGGGTGTGCCGCCGCGTACGTGGCCCATGGTACTTCTTCGCCGCGCTGTCCAGGCTCTGACACAGGCGTGCTCCAGTTAGCAGAGGGCAAGGGCGCGTTTGGCGTGTATGGCGAGAACGACGGCGTCATCGGAGAGTCGTGGGTCGGGTACGATCGCCAAGGCATGTTGAAATCAAGTGACCGCGTGGTAGAGGCAGGACTCGCATCTGGTGCAGCCCAATTTACCACAGGCTGGCTGCCAAAATCATACGGTCGAGCGATGATATCTGGGTCTGCAACATCTGAGGCAGCGGCGTCAGCGCTGGCAGTTCGTGTCAAACTTTGGCGGGAGACAAAACCTTGTGGATGTGTGGCAAAGTTCTCTGCATCCAGATCGCCATCAGTCCGAGGTGGCATGATATATTGATCAGTTGTCATGGCGAGCTCTGGATACTTAGAGTCCACTTGTGTAGTTGGTGCAAGGACTCCGGACACTGGAGTGGGAGAGGATGATACCGAGCCCCCCTTGGGTCCCGTAGACGTTTGAGATGACGTCTTTGAGCGATTGTCGCTTGTCAAAGGCTGGTCGATCGGGTGGAAGCTGCACTCTTTCTTCAGTCGGATGCAGTTGGCACAGCGACCTTGCAGGTCCCCGGCCTCGGGTATGCAGCGTATCTTGCGGCGGCGGCAGTGGCCTTGATATCAAGCGGTGTCAGCATCCGATCTGACAAGCGGCAAATATCACTTACCACATGCTACAGAGGTACGGTGGTAGCCGAGCTTGTTTCTCCTCTTATCGCTAACAAGTGCGGATTGAGGTGGCTCGACGACATCGTGTCGCGACATGGAGGTATCGTTCGAGGAGACAGATCGCTTCAGCTTCTGGTTTGACTGCGAGATGGCCTCCTTTCGTTCGCGGAGCGTCTTTGGTGGCGGATGATGCCCGCCAGACTCCCTGGGAATCCGAACAGGAGCCACAAAGTTGTACGCGGGCGTGAGACTGGGTGGACCAACAGCCGCACCTCCCAAGTGTGTTGATGGTGGTAAAGAGTGCTTGTTCGACATCGTGGGCCCCTTCGTGTATATTCGAGTCTCCGTAGCGTACGTCTCATGGGCAGATCTTCCCACCCATGTGTCCAAGCCCCGGTCTCCTGTCAATGCGACCACTTCCATTCAAGGGCTGGTCTGTTTCAAGCAACCAGCTGCCGGGTTTTTGACCTGGCTGTGTGACACCCAAAATGGACGCTTGTCCTCAGTTGCGAAACCGAGGTGAGGAAGACCACCAAGCTGAAGCAGGATATGATTTCGTATGGGAGTTACGTGGTTCGCCAGCGTGATGCGTAGGCGAATGGTAGTCGGGCACAGGTCAGCAAAAAGGGAAAGGTGACTGGGCACCAAGCTGGCTGTTTCGTTGATTCAGTGAGCAACGGCGGGGGAGGTGTCGAGTGGCCGAGGAGAGCGGGCTTCGGCGGGCTGTGAAAACAGAGTAGTATTCTGTTCCCGTTGCTGATATAATATTAATGCCAGTGGTTCCAAGGTTGAGCGCCGACTCGACCACGGGAATTCCGGGGCTCGAAGGTGGTTGGCGCCTATTGATGCCACGTCTCTTAACGCTGCGCTCCGTCTTCTTGATTGTAGGCCCTGCAAGACTAAAACCGAGTAACCGAGTGACACCTGTGCTCGAAGTACACTCTTGTCGGACGATATGAGGCTGGTGAAGCGTCTTCTTAAGGGCTGAATACCCACGTCGCTAGGTCTTGGCCCGCTGTCACCGTGCCGTGGGGGTACTCAGCTGAAAACTGTGGCGCCCTGATCTCCTCGTCAGTTCTTACTTTTCACGGTTTCTTAGGTAAATATAGTAATCGAAGATATGTTTGAGGAGTGCGAGCTAGATTGTGGGCTGTGGTCTCTTAGACCATCAGTCGTTCTTGAATAGGTGATATCAACACATGCGCCAGCGAGCATCTAGTAGATGGCACTCGAAATGGCGTCCCGAGGGGTGACCAATAATGCGCCATGCTCTTTTCTAGAGAGAACATGCGTGAATGGTACATGCCTTACCCCAGCAGCGTGTCGAGATTGAAGAGAGTTGGGAGAAGAGATGAAGGTAATGTTGATTAGGGGAGACAAGCAATGGAGCAGGACGATGGGCAAGAGATTGAACACTGACCTAGCACTTGTTGGACAAATGAGAGCGATCACTGCATGTGCCTTGCAGTGAATGCAGCGTAAGGGCTTGAATGAGATGTTGCTCAAAAGTCTTCCGCTGCAGGCCCTCGTTTATTCCGCTTGAGACGAAACGCGCAGATGGGGAACGGAATGACTATTGCCAGAAACCACACAGAGCTTCGCCAGGGTGGAAAACGTGGGCCACAGGGCAGAAGATGGTATAGCAGGCGTTGCAAACTCTGGAACCGCAAGTACCCTGTCGACAGGAGCTGTGGTAGCACGGGAGGGCAGAGAGAATAATACCACAAGGAGCAGTGCAAAGCTTTCGTTGACTGGAGCACCGCTCACCTGAATCACTAACCGAGGGTGGATTTTGAGGGCTGCTTTCTTTCCCTCACTCCTCCTAGTGAGATGTGATGTCTTCGCCAAGAGTGACCTCGCTGATGTTGTTCGTTACTGCGTGATGTGGCTGGGGTTTGACTCGATGTGTAGGGCGCTTGAACTCGGGGCGCTGGGTTGAGGTTTTCGGCTTCCAGTGTGAAGCACTCTCTTCAAGGCGAGGCCCCCTAGTCTAGGTGCGCAATTGGCCGTGCTGGGAAGGGTGTGATGTCGTAGAGTATTTGCGCTTTCGATTGTCGATGTCGCCAAGGTCTCCACGGTTAAAGCTGTCGTCGCTTGGCTTCCGGATAATTCAACCCCAGACCCGGGCAGTACTTGCAGCCGGGGAGACGGTCGATTCCTCGTCAACACTGGAAGGCGGCAGGGATTTGATATTAGGCGTTCGGTAGATGTTGAGGGCGGGAGCGAAGCGACCGAAGAACCCTCGGTAAAGGAAACGGAGGTACTATAAGATGGAGAGGAATCGAGTGACAGTATCCAGGCATCTGTCTCCATATGCGCAAGGCTAAGACCTGGCTCGGCTTGACAGCGTGCCCGAAATGTATTAGACGAAGAGAGCCGGGAAGATCAGCGCAGTGGGCGTGGGAACAAATATTGGGAAATGCAAAAGAAAGATAGCCCTGGGGCACGGCAGGGTTGACAGTCAACTGGCCCAGATGAATAGCAAAAGAAACGGGGGTCCTATTCTCTCCTGGGAGTGTTCCAAGAGGCTGAAACGCCCAGCTAAGAGAGCAAGAGCACTTTCTGTCGCTGGACTGATGAAGAATTGAGAGAGCAGGTATGGCAATCGGGCACGTACGATGTACACCCACATCTGGGGGCAAGACCTACGTACCTGGTAGACGGCGGCCCCTCTTGGCATGATAGGAATGGTACGCGCAACCGTTGGCTCCAGAGAACAAAGTTTGGTGTCATCTCGTCAATCGAATTAGCTGGAACGCCTTGGCCGGATGTCTTGGTGCACAAAAGTCGGTTGGCAAGCAACTTGCAACTTGTGCAGTGCAAAACCACGGTCTCCATGTGATGAGCATGATTGACACACAGGATCTGCAGCACACGATGCTCCTCCCGCGATAGCGCCGGGTTCCTTGTCGGTCTGGTCGGCTCCGTCCGTTGGGTTGGCACATTTCGAAGCTCACATGTCTTTAGGGCCTTCCTTCCGAGGGCAGAATGGTACGTAATGCCGGACGAGCATGGGCGCAAAACGTTGCATTGTCCTTCCTCAGGGGGGCTGCACGGTGGGTTCTGGGGGTGTCGGGATGTGAGGCTAGCAAGGCCGGGTACCCTTGCTAGCTCTCGGCCCACCGATGTCGACGTGGTTATAGCTGGTAACGTTCAGAGTGTCCTTACAGGATGATCTGCCAGGACGGCTGAGACAAGCGCACGTCGGCGGCGGAAGGCCACATGCCACGTCCAGCTCGATTGACCTCGGATCACGCTTCACAGGCCAGAGGCACGGCAATGCTGAGCGGTTTTCTTCAACCGCGCCATCGATGCCATCGACCTAGCCGGACATGCAGGGGCAACGCAGCCCCGAAGATCATCGATCGCCGACCGCGATGTGGCAGAATATCCTTGCGCAACCTGTCAGGGAGCAGCCGCCCGGAGTACGCCGGAAGCACCCTGGCAAATGGAAATAATGGCGACAGCTTCCATACCCTGAGAAACTTGGAGTTGGTGGGACCGCCTTTTCGATCCGAGGCGCCTTTTCGGTCCCTTTCGACGACGTCTCCAGAAGCTAGTGTGGTCCTCTCTGCGTGTGGTGTGGCAAAGCACGAGAATAGAGCCATCAACCAGGTTCGCGGCCTCCGTGGATGCGCTGAACCCGACATCGAGGGTGCTGACAGGGTTGAACATCCTGCCGCGTGACCCGAGACGTAAAAAAAGGCAAGGAGGCTGAAGAGACTTATGGCCGACCAAGTCCTCGTGGTGACTTTGCTCCGCTTGTTGCAATACCAGAACAGTCTGATCCATCATCTACCATCGTCAGCCGCAGCTTGCGTGTGGTGATTGCGGTGCGAATAAGCACATCTCGGTACGCTGGTCGTGTCACATTGACGTAAAGTAGTCGAGCAGCAAGTGTTCCATGTACTTTCTCGCTGAACCTAGGCACTCATTACGATACCTATAGGTACCAGCTCAGCATGGATGGATTTCCCGCTTATGCCGGGTGTTGTCGATCAGGGCTTCTTCTGGTGGAACTGGGCCCGCCCCCTTTCTTCACCCCCATGTTTCTGCGCTAGTAGATAGATGTTGGCATTGCGAGTAAGGCTGCGACTTCGACGGAAACAGAAAAGCCTTCAGCCACTGAAGCCGAGATATGATGGCTTGCAAGTGCCTGGAAGGTTGCATTTAGCGCCCAGGCAGGGCATCTTCTCAAGCACCAAAGGCATGCCTCGGTATGTTGGTTTTGCTTTGCGAAAGCCAATACACGTTCACCTCCAGTTAGTTGTCTCTCTTCGAGTATGCTGAGAACCCAGGAGTGGAGCTTGCCTACCGGAGGCAGTATCGATGTTGACGGGTAGCGCGCTGGATGAGTTGGGTCGGTTGATATACGTGTATTAAACGTGCATGCCGAGACGCCATCCTCCGTAAAGTTGGACGTTGATGGGCGCCAAGTGCTGCTCAAGATACCAAAGCAGCCCAAGTACCAAGCCACGGGGTCTGCAACGGCGTCATCGAGCCCCCATATTTCGACTGAGAAGCCAGGGGTTGCAACACGCAGTTTCGGCGTTGCCGTTCGTGCCCTCCACCACATGCCCTTGTTGCCTGTTGCGACACCTTCCTCTACGAGGCAGGTTGTTTGGATCAGTAGCTACCCGCGCCCCCCACGGGCCCCGAGGGCAGGTCGAGTATACGCTGCAGATGGCTTTACTGTCGGTATGTATGTTGACCCCAGATAAGCGTTTCGTCCTACCCCCGCGAGAGGTGGGTAGGTAGATAATTCCGAATCTGACATCGGGGCTGAGCTGAGTTGGGCTGCCTGGGGCACAGGGATACAGGAATATGTTGCGCAAGGCGTTTGGCACTATAAGCCAGTAGAGAAGGTGGGCGTCAGGTGTAGAGTTTCTCTGATCCGGATCGAGCTAATTATTCCCCGTGTCGAAAATTCGTGGAAAAGAAGGCGGCCAGGCCGCGCTCGGTGGAAGGCGTTTCTCTCACGCGCTGACGAGGAAAGGTGAGGTCCTCACGAGGCCACGTGCAACTCGATGGTGGTGGTAGGTCGATATGCCCCCCGAATCCACCTCATGTCTCGCTCCTTCCGACTCCTGCACCCTGACCGCCCCTAGGCCCCCCGCTGCTCCTGCCCTCTCCCAAAACTTCACCTAACTCACTAGGTGCTTAGCTGCTTATGATTAGGTAGGTAGGTGCTTAAGGTAAGGTAGGTAGCTCCGGGCGCTTGTCACCGCCTCACTTCGCGCCTTCCCGGCGCCGATCTTTCCGCTGTCTCAGAACATCACGCCAATCCGACCCGGTACTGCAGAATGTCCTTGTCTACCAGGCCTCTTATCTGTGATTCACTGGCCTAGATGTATCTCATCTCAGTTCCCAAGTACTACTCCCGCGTCTACAACACGACAAGCATCACACACCGGTCCATCGAGAGGGCTCACCGGTCCTTTTGACTTCTTGACTAGCATCTGTCATCACTCATCCAGGGCTTGGCGATCCCTACTTATCATATGCATTCAAAATATAGACGTACTAGCCATGTTCAGCTCTTCAAGTTGTTGGCTTGCCCTGTATAGCAAGCTGTTTGGCCAAGCTCAGGTCACGCCCCTCGAATGTCCTTGGCTAGAAGACCCTTGGACGGGAAAAGGAGCCAATCTATCCACCTACCAACCCGGTCCCGGATCCAGCGCCTTCAAGCCCATACCACGGTTCTGACTGGCTATAGGCTTGCTTCTCTTGATGCCCAGCATGCTCTCGCGACGTGTCCGTCCGAAGGATCGCCAGCCAGACCACGGGCAGTCCCGGCGGAGACAATGATCAACGACGAAAGAAGAGACCCCCACGAAATCTCTCCTGTCCTCACATACCCGGCACGATCATGCCTTAGTACTGAGAAGGTGACACAGTTGGCGGTCAGACACCACATACACATCTCTACAACATGCCGGGATCGGAGAAAACTCCGCACTGTTAGGATTGTACACCCTGGTGACCCTGCAAAGCCGCAGAGAAAGGCTTGACTGACCTGCAACAACTGTCTTACCTGTTCATTTACATCTTTTATTATGGCTGATCCATCAAACCCCCAATTCCCGACAAGACTCGATCTGCGCAACCCAGAGACTGTTGGGCCACCCAGAATGTGACCCCCAGAATGAGAATGCCCCGATTTGTTGCAGAAGTCTCGCGGCCCAGTATCCGGTATGCTATACCTGGTTTATTTGTTGCTTTTTTGGCGCCTCACATTGTGACTGAACCTTAAAAAGGGATGCTGCGAGGCTATGAGGACATGATAGAATCAACTCCAGCAGCCACACCGCAGAAACCAGCCTAGCCCAGCTGAGGCTCTGTACACCGAGCATCGTGCTGTTGGCTTTGGAAAGAAGTCGACGTTAGATAGATGGCCCATCGGCAGTTTGGGATGCCGTAACAGCTAGCAAGGGTCTCAATTACGCACGCGTGGTGTGGCATGACCATGCGCGGGATAGATCCGGAGCAAGCGTGACGGTATTGTGCCAGATCCAGGGCTGGTCGCCGCATCATCACTCTCCAATCACTAGGTATGAGTAGATGCTCAGATTACATGTCACTTTTTTGTCTGTCCCGGAACTTTGCCCTTGCTACCCGCTCGAATCGGGCAGCTAAGCAACCGAGACATACTAAAGACACGAGGTCATGCCCGGGAGAACATTCCTTGTCGGCCTGGAAATACGCGGAAAATGAAGCACCCGTGGCATCCAGCCTTATGCAGGGTGTTAGCTACCTCAAATATGGACGAAATTGGAATTCGGAAGGAAAGCAAAAGGTGGCGGCTTGCGCGGCTCCAATCCCAGGCTGGTGAGATCGATGACTATCGACCCGGTAGAAGAAAGCCTGTGGTGATAAATGACAAAGGGACCGGCGAACGGATTTCGGACTTGACTATGGAAAGATAGTATCGAGGAGCTCCTAGAGAGTGGCAGGTTTGCATCCGTATGCATGCGGGCTCTTTGCCAACCCTCCACTGCGTACCTGGACTCATGGTCAAGCTCGAAAAGCCCTCGGTAATCAAGTAGCTGTATGTACAGTAGATCACACTCCCTCGTCCACACACCTGGGTTCTTCTATTGAGAGACGAGAACATATTCTAGCACAGTCATACCTTGCGCGCAAAGGCGAAGCTCGACTTCGCTCGTATAGTGCGAATGGCGGACTAGGCTGCCGCTCCCCCCTTGCATCGCAATGCCACCAACGGCGCCTGTGTCACTGTAGGTCTCGAGCTTCAAAAGCTTGATATCAAAAGATCGTTCATGACGACTCCCCGTGACTGGCTGCTGGTCGCTGCCAAACGAGCTTCATAGACTTGATGGGCCTCTCGAACACGATCATCTCCCTGTCTTCCTCCACCACAAAACCATGACTGCGGTACAGGTGCACAGCCGCCGTCAGCGCGCCCATCGTGTACAGCACAACTTTCTCGAAGTCCCTTTCTTTAACGAACTGCATCAGCGCGTCCATCAGCTTCTTGCCCACGCCCAGCCCACGTGCGTCCTCGTCAACGATGAAACCGCGAATATGAGCCACGCCGGACTGGCCCAGACCGTCCGCGTCGACCAGACCTACACAGTGACCGTCCATCAGGATGGTCCCGACGATCTCCTCCTTCCCTCCTGGCACCACGGGCTCCCGCACCGCCGCCCAAATTTGGTCGTTGGGGTTTGTGTCCAGGCGGTCCATGATCTGACCAAAGTCCCGGGCGAGGGAGGTTTCAAACGCTCGACCCCATGCCACCATTGGGTTGTAAAAGTCCATATGCATCTGGAGACACCGCGCGAGAAACCCAGGGCGGTAGCCCGTCTCGATGCGCACGATGGGCTTGGACGCCGGTGTGTGCGCCTGAGTTGTAGTTGGTGACGACGCTGCGAGGGCGCTGGCGTAGAGCCGCAGTCCTTCGGCGATGGTGTCGCCTGCTTCCGGCGCAGCGGCGTCGAGTGCCTGCTGCACGCGATCGACGCCGAAGGCATTGACGGCCTGCAGGGTGTCCGAACCTTTGGCCGTCAAGTGATAGGACGTGATGCCAGGAGAGAGGTTTCGGGCTGTGATGTGGCCTTGAAACTTGAGTTCCTTCAGAGCAGCCTCTAGCTCAGTCCCGCTACCACCGTCGAGCTTCAGCCTGGCGTGAAGCTCAACGGCATCATGTACACCGTGGTCGCCGATCTCGAGGAGCATGTGCACGGCAGCCGCTGACATGTTTGTACCAGCGAGGGTGCGATGCAGAAAGCCGAGCTCGCGTACTAATTGGCGGGATGCATCGCGGATAGGCGGCACAAGGTCCTGAGAAGGGAGCTCCGGAGTGACTGGACTTGTGGCAGATGGCATATTGAGGGTGTAAATATCGGTCTCTGAAGGGTATTCGCTGCCTGTCATCGGTATGGGTAGCCAAGAGGCCATCTTTAAGTACTAAGGTGCCCAGTCGTCATGTTAATCGCTGGTTTGATGTCGCCCTTGTCAATGCCAGGGCGCGAGATGACCTGTAGGGCTGTGATTGATGGGCCAATGATTGCCCGAGCCAAGCATCTTGATTCCCCCGCCCCCGGCTATTCTGCATGAAGTGGTGTTAAGTAAGTAGAGTAAATGTAAATCTGGTGTAAAGAATCACTCGCACACTGGCACCAAACGGCAAACGCAAAGGCACGATGCATGGCAAGAACATTGCGTAACAAGTCAAACTTTTCCCATGAAGCAGTCCACCAAAGGATATCTGCATGGCATTGATACAACTTGAAGTGAGCTTGAGCGAAGCAGACTGCTCGGCCTCACTTCTCCCTCAATACTTACGTCTTGAGCCCCGCCCATCCCCAAACCCTTCGTCCGACTGTCCATAGCCCCCAGCTCATGACCATGGAGATTGCAAAGAGGATGACAACCACGGTGCCGCGAATCTCGAATGCATCCGCCATTTC
Organism: Furcasterigmium sp. R96-07A1; assembly: GCA_037042015.1. Lineage (NCBI taxonomy): Eukaryota > Fungi > Ascomycota > Sordariomycetes > Glomerellales > Plectosphaerellaceae > Furcasterigmium > Furcasterigmium sp. R96-07A1. The sequence continues at coordinate 117,834 of JAXQJP010000002.1, forward strand.
CATTTTGGCGAGCTTTTTCTGCTTCGAGTGATAGTACCCATCCTGACTCCCACCCGTGGAGCGCCCGCCCTTCCCATGGCCAGTCCCTTCATCAGGCGCGGGGCGGTAGATGATGTGGTGAAGCCACGCGGGCAGTCGGCTCTCGGTGCTGCTCTTCTGTGATCGCAACACCGAATACCGAAAATCGATCCAAGCAAGCGAGAGCAGAAAGGACACGAAGATGACCGGGGTCATGAGGAACTAAGTCATGTCAGAGGGCTGCATTACTTACACTGAAGCGCCAAGGCCAAGGAAGGGCTCAGCTCGGGCGCGATCCGGCGCACCGGAAACGAATTGGAAAACTCACATGATAGATAGGCACCTTTTCCACGGCGCTGCCATCGTGACTACCGCGCTTGGTGGTGATTTTGGTCGCTGTGAGCGATGACGACATTGTGGGTTGCTGTTAGAGGGGTTTCGGCTCGTGGAGAAAGGAAGCTACCGATTTTAAGGTTGAGGTATAGGTGCAATTGATGCTGCGTGCGTCTCGAGGAGAGAAAACCTACCAGCCGGCAATGCCTAGGGGTAGGTTGGATGGGATGGTTTCAGAGGAAGAAAAGTTAAACAAGAGCTCAACGGCCTTGACGTTGTCAATTGATATAAGGCACTTTCCTTGGGTTCCTCCCGAGGGTCCCGGTGGAGGGGCCCTTTGTGTGATGTATTGTCTCTAAGTAGATCGGCCAATGGTGAATCGGCCGATGTGGAAGAAGCGCCCAACGATTAGTCTGGCGTTATGACGGAAAGGTTCCACCACACACCGCGAATCTGCTACGGCCTGGTGTGAAGTGCCTGGATGATCTACAGGAGCAAGAGTCTAGATGCGGGCATGCGCATACCTCGGAGGACATCGCCGCCCTGGTCTGACGCAACCCCTCATCTGATGTTCCTCGGCCCCAACCCGATACGAGGCAACGAGGGAAGATGATGGTGCAGTGACATTTTATTTCCCTCTCTAGATGTGTAGGTATCTGGCTCTATCAATATCCAATGTCCAATGCCTCTCATCCCCACATCTTGGTTCAGCGGGTGTTGTGGATGTCGAGGACCAGAATATCTTGTGCGCCCGCCGCGGTCAACTTGTCCATCACCACGGCAATCTCCTTCTTGACCACCATGCAGCTCACGGCGCACCAGCCCTCGGCATCGAGGGACGTGACGGTAGGGGCACGCTTGCCGGGCGTAATGACCTTGGCCTCCGCGAGGCGCGACCTCTCGATGTTGTACTGGCACAGCACATACTTTTGCGCGGTGATGACACCCTTGATGCGGGCCGTGATCAGGTCGATCAGCTCGGGGTTGGAGGGGGTCTTGGACTTGATGAGCACAGACTGCGAGTCGACAACGGTGTCGATGGCCTTGAGGCCGGCTGCCCTCATGGTCTCTCCCGATTCTGTGGCCGTCTGTTAGCTTTGCGCACGAAGCACAGAAGGGGTTGCCCTGTGATCGTGACTCACCGACAAGATCGACGATGCCGTCGGCCACACCCAGAGCGCATGCAGCCTCGACACTGCCGCTCAGCTCGATGATCTTGGTCCTCAGTTTCCTCGGCGTGGGCTGGTCGTCATTGTTGGACTCGCCAAACTCGAGCTTTGCAAAGTGCTCGGCGGCAAGGTCGACGAAGCTGGTGCCGATGGTCTTGCCAACGAGATCCTGCGTGGTGGCGTAGGTGCCCTTCTCGGGGACCTGCACCTGCAGCTTGCACGCGCCGAAGCCCAGGTCCATGACTTTGTCACAGCCGGCCTTGCTCTCGGAGACATCGGGGGCAACCGAGTTTCTGCGCGTGCGGTTGTAAGACTTGACGCGGGCGTCGTGCTCACGGACCTGGTCCCAGCCGGTGATGCCCAGGTCAACCTGGCCCTCTCCGACGAATGTGGGGATGTCGGCGGCGGGCAGGAAGATGAGGGCGATGGGGTGGTTCTTGACGAGGGCGATGTCGAGACGGTTTTCGCGGCGGAACTGGATGTCGGCGCCCTCGAGCAGGTTCAGGGTGGCAGCGTTAAGGCGGCCCTCTGCAGAAGCAACGTCAGCACGCAGTGGCGGAGGGATTAATTGAGAGTCTACTGAGATGACCTACTTTTGGGGACCGCGAACAGAAGACGGCCTTCTAGGCTTTGCCTATCCGTCAGCTCGCCCGGTCTAGTTTCCATGATGTCCACGCCTCAAGGGGCAGTCCTGAGGCTTGGGAGGGGTATAACCAACGAGTTGACGAGATCCATGGCAGTAGCTTGATGTGCTCTCTCGCGAAGATATAAATATGGGTATTGCGGCAGCAGAAGCTGTGTCTTGCAAACACCGAGTGTTGGCGTAGTGTAGGAGGCACGGTGAAGGTGCAACTATACACAGATTGTGCAAATGCTAGGTCGTACGTATCTCGATTGTAGCGTGACGGGTTGGTCTATCGCGGCCGAGGCGTGCAGATCGTACGGTGGTGCAACTGGCTGCTACCCGATGTCAAGGATCAAGAATGAGGCTGCTGTTGACGGCAGGGAGGGCGAGTACTTTGTTGAGCCAGGTTGCTTTGTATCTCTCGACAGTTCCGAGTCCTTGGGTGAGTCAAAGAAATTTACAAGTTACCATTGGGCCTCCGTCAAGTGCTAGCCCAAGACACGTTGGCCTATGTCGGAGCTTGATTGACTGATGGCGGGGCACATTGTCCTAAGGTACACCACGACTCGAGGCGAAAGAGGGGCAGACGCCGCTACAGCGTGGAAGAAAGGAGGGGCATTGCAGCACCGGGGCGGCGGGACCTGGAGCTCGCAAAATCGCTGCTAGGGCAGGGGCCTCTACTAAAAGCAGTGTATGCCCGTCAGGGTGGAGCGCATCGCGGGGCGTTCGGCGCTGTCCGGTCGCCGATTGCCGACGGGACGGACTTGAAAGCCTTATGTGGGTGCAGACGGAAAGGAAAGCAGCTACGACCACAAAACACCATCACAACACTGGCTACAAGCCATTTGAATGTCGGATTAATACATCATTGCAGGCTGTCAGCTAGATAACGACGTTTCTCTTGGGTCGCGTCCGTTTGTTCGTCTTGATGTCGTCTTCATTTCGGAGCTTTAGGCCCCGGCCTAGGAAAGAGACAACCAAGAAAGCTTCAACACATCATTCCATTCTATGAATCATATTGCTGTCTGCATCAGTTGCTTGCCATGCGAATGAGAACATTGATTGTACCGTGATTCAGCAAGCGAGGCAGATATCTCGTAGATGTGCGTCGAACTTCTGTCTCTCCCTCCCAGTAAGGTAGCTCAAGCATGTAGCGCCGCACCCAAAAACGCGTATCCCCCTGGACATCCAGGTTGGCTGGAACGCGAATGCCAGCCTGTCGTACGGCCCACCTAATCTCGATGGAACATCGGACATCTCTCAGCCCCCGAACGCTCGCCTCGTCATCCTTACACGCGGTACTTGTATTTACAGTGTGCTCCCTGACACTGTGAATTTGGGTTCTGCCATGCACCTTGGCTTGCCATGCTTCTGAAATAGCACAAACGACACCTACAAAAGGCGACCCGACACCTCGTTATGACGCTGTCCTTGGCCAGCGCATCCCACGTACCACGATCCGACGACCCTGACGCAGCGTTCCTCGCGCCTCACTCTCCCAACGACTCCGGAGGACACTCGACGCCATTCCGAACGCCCTCGCCATCTGGCAGCGACTCGGAGCAGCGACGCGACTCGCCGGATATCGAGCCGGCGAAGTGGAGGTCAGATGGTGGACCCGAACCACCGTGCCGAGAACACCGCGAGAGCGACCGCGCCGATAACGACCTACTAGACAGCGCAGACGAAGCGGACCACACGGTGTTGGCGCTCGACCCGGCAAATATGGCTTCCTGGACAGGCCAGCCCTCCATAAAGGGGAGTACGGAGGCCATGCGGATGGTTCTCCTGACCTTCAATGCCATTGGGATCACGTAGGTGGAGCGTGTTCGCGTGCCCGCATGTACAACGGCGATGGACGAGCGAGCTGACGACGCCCGTGGGACAGCTTCACATGGGGCATAGAGATGACCTGTAAGAATGCCTTCCGTGTCTCCAGCCCGCACGATAGGCAGTCCACGACCTAATCTTGCGCCATTCAGATTGCACCCCTTACCTGCTCAACCTCGGCCTGACGAAGAGTAATACATCTTTAGTTTGGGTTGCGGGTCCCCTGTCGGGACTCATCGTTCAGCCCATCATCGGTGTCATTGCCGACCAGAGCAAGTCGAAATGGGGTCGCCGCCGCCCCTTTATCGTCTTAGGCACCATCATCGTGGCATTCAGTCTGTTGACCTTGGGGTTCACCAAGGAGATCGTGGGGATCTTCATCCATGACGAGGAAGCAGCCCGTACGCCCGTGATTGTGTTAGCCGTGCTGGCCATATATGCGGTCGACTTTGCGATCAATGCAGGTGCGTTGCCCCGTCACCATCCCGCTGAATCAACTAAACGGATCATGCAGTGATGTCATGCGCACGGAGTCTGGTCGTCGACACCTTGCCTATAGAAAAGCAGCAGCTCGGTGCTGCGTGGAGTGGGCATCCTCCTCCTCCTCCTCAACATGGATCCTCTGCTGATCTTCACTACAGGCAGTCGAATGTCAGCCATTGGGCACATGATGGGCTATGGCGCTGGTGCCCTCGACCTCATCGCCATATTTGGTACGCGCTTCGGCAACACTCAGTTCAAGCAGCTCAGTCTCATCGCCACTTTCTTCATGCTCTTCTCCTCTGCAGTCACATGCTGGGCCGTCACTGAGAAGGTCCTCGTATCAACCGCTGAAGACTCTCGCGAGTCGGGTGGACTACTGAAGGTCTTCCGAAAAATCTGGTTGACCCTTCGGAACCTGCCCCCAAGAATCCAAGCCATCTGCTGGGCCCAATTCTGGGCGTGGATTGGCTGGTTCCCATTTCTCTTCTACAGCACTACCTGGGTTGGCGAGACGTACTTCCGCTACGATGTTCCCGAGGACGCCAGAGACTCCAAGGACGTTCTCGGAGAAATAGGACGCATCGGTAGCACGGCTCTCGTCATCTACTCAGTGGTTACTTTTCTTGGAGCTTGGCTCCTGCCTCTGCTCGTCAAGTCGCCCGAAGATGAAAAGTTCACTCATCGCCCACCGCAGAGCGTTGCGTCCTTTTTGGAAAAGTTCGCAAGGTTAAAGCCTAGCCTCATGAACGTCTGGATCGCGGGACACCTGATGTTCGCTGGTTCTATGTGTCTGGCCCCTTTCGCGACCAGTTTCCGCTTTGCGACCTTCCTCGTCGTCTTCTGCGGTCTCCCATGGACGATTGCCATGTGGGCGCCGACTACTTTCCTCGGCGTAGAGGTGAACAGGCTGAGCGGTGGCGGGGACAACAGTTCACCTGCATACCGCCGGCTCTCGGACGCTGACGATGTCAACATGGAGATGTCTGCCCTTGGGGAGGATGACCGCCGTTTACGCCTCGAACACGGCCCCGATCACGATGGCCAGGCGGTTCAGTCGAATGGCGAGCTATCCGGAGTATATTTCGGCATTCTGAACATCTATACCACGCTGCCGCAGTTTATTGCTACTTTCATCAGTGCAATCGTCTTCGCAATACTGGAACCGGGCAAGAGTCCAGAGTTGGCGCAGCACGCACCTGCATCTGCGCATCACGACACGGACGGGCCAAATGCCATTTCTGTCTGTCTCTTTATAGGAGCAATATGCGCCGTGGGGGCGGCATTTGCGACTCGCAAGCTTAAATATTTGTAGGGTTTAAGAGGGCCCGGGGTGGGAGCTCGCGCAGCTTGAATCGAAAGTGCAATGCTGTGATGGCTAGATCAGTCCGCGGAAAAGGCAAAGCCATCGATCACAACGTGTATGCCGCTTCAGAGTTTGCGTGTTGTTCAGATGCTCTATGTACGTGTTGCCAGCCTTGGATGATTTCGAGCAGTCATAGTTGCTGCCGTGCAGAGAAAAGGCAGGAAATTCCGGATGCCCCGGGGGTATCTCAGATCGCTTGTGTTGGACCGACTGCCTGGCCACATCCTCTAGCTCGGCCTTGTTCACTCCCGCTCACTTGTCCTTCTCGTTCTCGGACACCTTCTCCCATTCATCCTCGGTGCTGACACTAGACTGCGTGCCCGCGAAAGACGCTCCCTTCTCGGCTTCCTCGCTGTCGCCCGTTGCGGTGGCCCGCTTCTTCAGCTCGCCCTCGTTGTCTGCCACTACCTCGACCTCGTGGCTGGCGCTGCCGGCTGTCTTGCGCTCTCGTATCGCCTTGCTCGCCGCACGCCCCGTGGCCCCGGCCTCGACCTCGGTATCGTCGGTATCGTTCGCTGTGAGGTCGAGCTCCTCTGGTTCCTGGGCGGCCTTCTTCTTGCGTTCCTCCTCCTCCTGTTGCGCCTGGGCAATCTTGACCTCGGCGGCGAACCAGTTGATGGCGTACCAGAGGGAGCCACAGAGGAAGGAGAGAATGAAGAAGTGGATAGAGTACGTGGCGAGAAGGAGGACGAAGAGAAGGACTTGTAGGGCGCCGAAGGTGGCGTTGGTCGCGATCAGGAGCGTGGGCGTGGGCCCCGGAGTGAAGATGGAAGACCACAGGTCTGCGAAGAAATTCGCCATGATTGTTCCTGTTATTGCAAGATGTGCTTTTGGTGTCTTGTAGGCAGTTCAAGAGCCGGTTCGTGGTTCGTGGTTCGTGACGGGTTGTTCTTGTTACTCAAGCGGCGATGATGCCCAAGTATTGACGTAGAACGCAGGGTCGTAAACTATGCGATATGGGCGTGTAGTTGCTCATATGCTGTCGGGACACGGTTTTCGGAAGGGAAGTGTTGCGCTCCTAAATGTTCTCGAGGGTTCTCAAATGACGTGGAGGCCAGGCTGTCCGGAAGAACGGCGGCGAAGCATTCATTTGAGGTGACGGCTCCGAATAACGAGCGTCTCGCGACCTTGGGTCAGGCTTGCTTATTAGGCCATGGCGGGGCACTACCCAAAGAGCGACTGGAGCTCCGAACGGCAGGAAGGATGGTCATGCCTCGATGTGACGAAACAGGACTAGCGCACTTTGTCGATGTCGGCATCCAATCAATTTTGATGCCTGATCTCAGGTCGACTTCAAGGTTCGCCTTTTGCCTGCCTTACTTGCTTACCTACCTACCGTACCTTACCTCCATCAAAGTCATGAGACACCAGGGGCTCAACAAGGAACTGCTAAGTCTCGCCGTCAGCTGCATTGTTATCTGCCCCAATGCAGTATCTCCGTGTCAAATAAAGCCCTGAAGGTTTGACTACTTCGTTCCTATGACTTGACGCTTGTGGTGTTCTACGCTGTCATAAGTACATTTGGAGCAGAGCGCTTCAAGAGTCGCGTCACTTAAGGAGCAGGGACAAAGATGCCTAACAAAGTTGCAGTAGAGAAGGAAGCAACGAAGCGCAGTGTGGCACCCCGGTCAAGTTGGACAAGCACCGAAAGCTCAGGAATCATGCTCGTATTGAGAGAGGGCACAGTCTCCTAGCAGCAACAGGCTCGTGCAAGTCCGCCTTGTCGAGACTCAAGTCATGCCACACTCATGGCGAGTCTGTACTACAACAGGTGCCCAGTCAGACCGAAGCCAAGTACTGACTAGACTGTAAAATTTCCAGTGGGCTAAGTCCAGGCGAGCTTGACACCTTAGTTGATAAGTATTGCCAGGAGGCGCTCAGTCGGAATAACGCTCATTTCGCAAGTCGTCAAAAAATGATAGCAGATGCATGATCACCAGTAGCGACAGCCCACCTACCAATGAGCTACAGTGTGCGGGCTTCTGCCTCCTCCAGGGTTTGGATCGATGGGCCTTGTTGGAGACCGGGAGCACGGGGAACTTAAAAGACCCTGGGGTTGGTCCCTCTTTTCGCCAATCACGTCCTCCCTTGAGCCACTACCGCGCTCAACCCCGTTACTTCAATCCACTTGTTGTCTGTCACTGACGGCAAGCTCCCGACGCAGGTCCGGGCTGTGTCTGGCCTCTTTCAACCAACGACTCGTCAATCAGCAGAATCAGACTCTTCCGATCGGGAACATCTCTTTGCTTGGTCGCATCCTTCGTCCGTCATTTCATTCGGTTCTAGGTTATTTTGCTCCCGAACACTTTTCACCTCTCTACAAATCCAAGGCCAGAGGTGTCACGCCCAGCTTCTCCACAAACGCTGCCCATCGACTGCCGCTGGGTGTCCTTGCCTGAACACGTCGATAAGTCGCACAACCGCTTGTCCCTCTCGAATCGTCCAGCTGCCGTCGAAAGATCCAAATCCAGAAGAACCGGCAGCGAGGCGCTGCGCGGCCGACTACCGACTACCAGCCCGACTTTGTAGAGCGACAGGGGATTGGTATCGAAGGACGATAATGATCTTATTGCCCTGACCATGGAGATGCCAGCCGAACTTCACAACGGCCAGTCCAAAGCCGACCCGCCATATCCAGAGCTAGAACAACCTCAGCAACTGGATCACAAGCTTGAAGAGCCTCGGCCGTCCTCTCCAGCCAACGACGCTATCGTTACCGAAGCGCATCGAAACGACCCAGCAACTCTTGTGCGCAAGCTTCTCAAGGGCAAAGAGCAGGAGTGGGCCGCCGTCGTATGCGGGAAGCAAGGCAAGCTTACACTGCTCGAGCTTCCACTGGATATACTTCGTCTGATCGTCTCTGAGGTGATTCACCATCTGATGCGATGCATGCCATATACTTGAAATGCTGACCGGGTATAGATCACACACACCAACGACCTCTCTGCACTCGCCCTGACCAACTCGACGCTTTACAACCTGGCCATCCCGCACATCTACTCACGCTTCGATATAGTCTGGCCAGACGCAACACAGCTCACCCAGGCAGACTCCAAAAATGTAGACGCACTTACATATGGACTGTCCACGCTATGCCTCGGAAACAACTTTGCCTACAGGGCACAAAAGATGTTCGGAAGACGCCGGACAGCAGATCAACAGACTTTGCGACGCCTCGGCAATGACCATGCCAGCTACATCAAGAAATTCTCACTCGGCAATGGCCCAGACGACTGGGTAGCGGAGTATATGATTCACAAGGAAAGTGGCAAGATGCTGGGCACCCTGGTTGCTCTTGCTGTGGCCAAGATGGTCAACCTGGAAACCTTTGTCTGGGACATGCCCACCGGTGTTCTTGCCGATATTTTCATGGCTTTGGCCTCCCTTGGAGATCACAATCCCAATGGCGAGTCCAAGCTGGAACGGGTCTGGGTACGGTGGCACGATAATCTTGAAACTTCAACTGCCTCCGCAACGACGACTTCTCTCCCAACTGCCGCTGGGGCTGCGTATCTCGGTTTGACAGCCACTCATATTGGATATCTCGCGCAGTCTTCAACAGTCCACCCGCCAGCTCCGTCTCCCGTGTCTTTCGCCGGATCGCGGGTCGAATATCCAACCTTCAGCGTATTGCCGCCACTCAAGAGCCTTTCGGTCCTTGAGATCGACGAGCTGGCATATCTGGATGAAATGGCCATGGCCATTGAGACGTCCAAGGATACATTGGAAGAGCTCAGGGTAGGCATATCGTCCAAGGCCGCTCGCAAAGATATCCTTCAGCCATGGGATGGCCCCGGTCTGCATCAGGTCGACCATGAAGCTAGATGGCCTGGCGAGAACACCATAAGAGACCGCAGGCTTGGAGGTGTTCTCGGTGTCCTCGTGGGCAGGGTGTTTGACATTCGTAAGAAATCGGCCCGTCCGGAAGAACCACTTCCCAACATTGCTCCTATTCCACCTCCGACACTTGCAGGTCTTCAGGCAGTACTTCCAGACTCGATAGCGATACCCTCGGCCGATACATTGGCCGGCCAGAATCAACCGGCAGTGGCTCCCACCAATGACCCCGCAAGTACCGATGGTCAGCAAGAGCCACCAGTGGTCAGGGATGCAGATGATGTGGTAAAGACATCAGCCTGCACAAATAATGAAAATCGGTCCACAACCAAGACAGAGAGAGAGCCTTTAGACGGCAGGCTTCGTCTTAAAATTCTTGAGCTTGAGCGAGTGTTCATCTCGGTGCACGTGTGCATCAAAGCTTTCGACTGGACGATCTTGACCAGCATCACGATTCTTGAGTGCCCACATGAGGAACTCTGGAAAGCGCTACGAAGACAGTATCAACCGACTTACAGCCACGGCCATGATGCCTCCGGCAAGCAGTCCTCGACTTCGCCGCAATATCACCTGGCCTTGAAGAAGATTCACACGGACATCGCCTCACCATCTCTGAACAGATTCCTCAAGGAGACGCTGGCGCCCAACTCGCTCGAAGTTCTCTTCTTGCAGGATCGAAGGGCCCTGGGCGCACCTATAGTCACCATCGAGCAGATCTTTAGAGGCCCGATCAAGCGTCATCGGTCTAGCCTTCAAAAGGTCCTGCTGAACAGCTCAGACTCCCCAGGGCACCAGGATGATCTGCCCGAGACGTTCAGGTGGCTTCACTGGTCAGCGACTCCGGAAATGGTGCTCTATATGACGAGTGGCCGGATGCGCAACCTCAAGGAATTATCAATCAGCTTGCGATACAAAGATTGGCACACGTTCCTGCAGCGTCTTCCCAATGTGCCGCAGTTGCGATCTCTACATCTATTCAAGATCGCAGAACAGACAGCAGAGCCCAAGGAGCTCGCACTGCAGATCGTCGACATCATCACCTTGCGCCCCGAAATCCAGCTCTGCTACGTAGGCATCGCGAAAAAATGCTTCGAGATTCTTGAGCTGAAGAAAACCGATAACCTGGCCGATAGTGGGCCTTCGACTCACGCTGGACAGGGAGTCTCTGAGCATCCTGGCTTGGATGACGACGGTAGCGATGACAACGGCAGTAATGTTGATACATCAGACGAAGACCAGGAGCCGGATGATGATGACGACGACGACGACGACGAAGCAGTCAACATCGAGGAAACGGGCAATGAAACCGAAGATTCGACAGGTTGGGATGAGGCCTCGGAAGCCGACTCCTTCCAGGAAGCCAACGATCTTACGAGTAATTTGCCGCGCCTTCGACTGCGCGAGATATTATTCTACGATGACCGTGTCGCCATCTTCAAGGCGCGACACGCGCGGCTGTAATATACTGGGCCGATTTTCGCGTTCGAAAGCGTGCACAATCGACAGTGCTGGAACTGCCGATTGGTATGACACGGCTGCCACCGTAACTTTACGGGGGTCATATGCCCTGAACTGAACATGGCGACTATTTAGAATGCCTTGGTTTTCTATCGCAGCGAATATACCCAAGGATGAAGCTACCGGAGGGTCGTCACGCGATGCAGGGACTGCGTTCTTGGGACATATCCGCCATGAAGCGCCGTGCTCGGGCCCGAATATGTGAGCCGCACAACGGGTGGCCGAAATGAGAACAACTCAACACGATATACTCTGTACAAACACATCCACAACCACCTTTTGCGGACGCGAGGAGTACAGCGGCATGCTCAAACAATAGCCGCAAACTAGACGGGGCAGATAAGGTCACTTTCTGCTGGCGTTACGCGAGCATCTGCAGCGACCACGATACCATACAGGGGGCGGGGCTGTATGTCCTGGTCTGGACATGGGGTTTAGGTGTTCTTGATTTACATCCCAAATAATAAACTCCAGGTACAGGCCGGCAAACCAGTCGGCGATAATGGAAGCATCGCCAGCGCGGCCTACACTCCTTCTTTCTTGCAGTACAACCCTTACATGACCTGCCCTCGTCTCAGCTGCTCATCTCATTACATCACTGGCGCTTGTGATGATCATACATACACCAATGTTATCATCATTGTGGCTTGTCGGGACCGAAGTGCAGTCTTGGCACTGCGAGCAACGTTTCTTTCGCGACACGTCACAAGGGGTTCGAATCCTCAGGCTCATGATCTCCAGACCAGACGTCTAACTTCATCGTGACTATCCTGACGACTGTGACATCACGCAGAAACTGGGCATCCACTGGCTTCTTCTACTTGGTCTCGATAGGCAACCATAACGTCAAGGCGCCCCCAACCCCTTTCGCCGTACCGTGGACGACGAGATCCTTTCCAGATCTTGGGTATGCGCTCTTTTCTCCCCTCGAATCGCCCTATAAGGTATCGAGCCCTGGAACGACCCTGCCGCTGCCGAGATCGCAGATAACCCCAAGCGACTCCATAGATTAGGCCTTGTGGAACCTATTCAACAGATGAGCAGCGGCAGGATCCCAGTGACGAGAAGCGGCAGGATTCGACAAGACGTCGCAAAGCCGGGGGAGAGGCATGACAAGGGGCCCCAGGCCCCTGAGTGTGGTGGCCGAGAACAAGGCCGGCTGGATGGGGGGCGTGAGGCCATGCTACAGGGCGAGAAGCAGGCATGGGTGGCTCGTCTCTCGTGGCCCCTTCCCTCCTTGAGCCACACGATCTGTCCGGTGACGTACATGTCATCGCCAGGAAGCCATGTCCCGCTGTGGAGAGCGGCACAGAATGGTGGTGAGGCAGTTGTTTGGCTTGCTGGCATGGACATCGATCTTGGCGACCCTTGAGACCCCCTCCTTCTGCTCCTGTGGTGTCCCTCCCTGATGCTCCTTTTTCCAAGTCCCGTTCCCTCATCTAGACCCCCCCTTGCGCGTCTGCGTCTGCGCGGAAACGCCACGTCGTAGGCTGGGGAGCGGGAGGGGTAGAGGAGCAGGCGCGATACCGGGATGATCACTCGTCGGGTGGCGACCATATGCCATGTGGACATCGGGATTCAGACTGATAGACTCTCTACGCCTTCCGGACAAGAGGCGATGATCTCCGGGCTTTGCGCAATCCACTTTCTGTGCCGCATCGCGTCTCTCTTCCATCGCTTCCTCTGATCGGAGCCCCGGAACAGAGCTGAGGGGCCCGGTGGATACGAGATCGTACGGCACGAGTCTGTCCTCGCATGATATCCCTCTGGACCCCGGCGGCCCCGGGGGCACAGTGTTCTTGGAACGGGGTAGCTGGCTCGTTAAGGGACGGGCCAGTGCGGCACAGGCGGGTGACGGAGAATTTGTGGTGTCTAGCTTCCGTTTCGCGCTGGGCTGGGGGAGACGGTGTCGTCCAGGGCTCGGCAGACGGCAGGGTCGGGAGAGCCAGCCAGAATGTCCAGCAACACTTGGACGGCGATGGCGGCGGGATGGCCAGCGTCTGCGACGAAACGGCGCCAACTCTCGCCCGTGAGAAACGGACGCTTCACGGGGAGCAGACGGCCCTCGAGACGGTCTGGATGGCCGTGGGGGCTTTGGGCCAGTGGATAGGAAGTACAATCTTAGAATGAGGTCTGGGCTGTGAGGATCAGCATCCTGGTTCGCGCCTCGTGAACTGCCATGAAGGAACAGGGGTAAATGTGCGCCATCTCTGGCCGCTTTGCAACTTTAAATCAGGAAGGAATGCTAGTGACACACCGGCAGGTACCTGTAGTTTCTCGTCCACGGTCTGCTTCTCTTCACGTGGTGGCACGGCAAGCGGTGGGAGGAGAACCCCAGTCGTCGCTACGAGGCGACGGTGCATGCTGTGACGCGGGGCATCGGGGCATCGTGGCTTGATGGCGGCGTTACAAGTCGATCTCTCTGTTATCAGATGAAGCTTTTCACCATGTGTCGTTGTTCTCGGTCTTTCGGTGACTCAGCTTCTGCTTAGTCGTCCTGGCACCTTGGAGGTTTCGAGCAGCTTATGTGAGCGGGGGTCGAGAATGCTCCATTTTGGGGGGAGCAGTACGCTCTCCTGGCTCTCCCGCCACAGAGATCTCCGACAGAGGATCCTCGCTGCTACACGTGTAGGACCCGACCGCTTGCAGATTTCGCCACTGACATGCAAGACAGGCAGCATCGAGGAAGGGGGTGTGGACAACTCTGCACGTCTAGGTCAGCTAGGAGAGCGGGAGGTCCGGAGGACTTCATATCGTCCTGACTCGGTTGGCTGCAAGACGACTGTTGCCGAGCAATCCAACAAGCGTGCAGACTGATGGGCGACCGGTCAGTAGCCTAATTTGTCTGCGCGGCATGTCCTGTGGGCCTACGTTTCTGACGCGATAATCGACGCAGCACACCTCAAGTCCATGATGGTACTCACACTTCATGCCGTTGCTGCGTGGCTTCCAAGTCAATGCCGGGCAGATCGACGATGATCCCTGAAGAGCCGACGTAAACGCCCAGTCTCGCCCGACCAGAAGCTTGGTCGACGCAGTCAGCATCTCGGGAAGGTGTTGGGGTGCAGCTGTCTCGAGCATGTACCTCGAACCGTTCGCAGATGGGCGAGAAGGAGACAGCGTGCGCGAAGCACCGCCAAGCCAACGTACGCTAGGTATGAGCTCCTGGATTAGTCTGAAATTCGCAATGCAACCTCTCCTGGTTCTGGCTGGGTGGAGGTGTGCAAAGCCCCTGCTGAGAGCGCCAAGGCATTCGGCGTCAGCTGCACAGACCGGCGGCGATGAGGTCGGTCGAAAGCGGTTCGTTTGTGTCTCCAGCGAGGCGAATGATAGTGGTGAGACTCTTCACTGCACTTCAGGCTCCGCCCTGAGAGGGACGGAGGGGTTGGCCGCAGTCCGCGCCACTCCAAACGGCATTTTGCTAGTAAGCATGCATGTTGCGACCGTTGGCTTGCACGTTTTAGCCCCCGCCGTTGAGATAGATCGACTGCCCCGAGTTAGCTAGGCCCTTGGGCGATCTCAGCCCCGTCGCGCTTAGCCCCCAGACGCCCGACCCTCAAGGTCCCTTCGACTGGATGGGGAGAAAGCTCCGTTCCTTTAGGCGCGCCACTCCCGCTCGCCCCTGTGGAGGAGGGAAGGGGACTCGCAGCAGCGCGTGCTCTCCAAGCGATGTAGTTACCGCACAGTCTCTCTCGGCCTGCGTCCGGGCCATCTTATTTCCAGCGGTAAATTCGACCCTGATATTGAAGTTGATGCTTCGAGCCGTGAAGCCGCATTCGGCTGATGAGCATTTACGAAACCCGTCGCCGGGGAAACCTAAACCTGTGACGAACGCAGCTGGCTTCAATGTCAACATGGCCCGTCAGGACGCTGGGCATAGCCGCAGAAGCAGCGAGTCCCCGTAGTCGAAAGCCCATCCTTGTCGACCGACGTCAGAAGACTCTATTCGTGGATTGCTCGAAAGTTACAGGATGACATGAGCACATGGGCTGTGCAGCGACCAGCATCTCGAAAGGCGTGGGCTCGTCCTGGGAGATTGATAGGCAAAGCCCGAGGTTGAGGGGTTACGTTTATGACGTCGACCTTCCATACTTGGGCATCCTATGATTGCGGCGGCGGCAGCCCAGAAAGTGGGGGGAAAACAGAATGGCCGCGATGGTGGCATTGGCACGGTTGCTCCTCGTTGCAGGTTGTTTGATCCGTCCGGTTGGCAGGGAATTTGCCGCGCCTGGCCACGGCTGATTTTCCGACCCCATGAGCCCGGGGTGTATACGTCGCCTAGAATGAAGCGTCCTTTGAACGCTTTTGCATCGACACGCCCGCGCAGTGCATTCGAGGTTTTGTTTCGTGACGCCGATCACTTAGCGTATCAATTCGTAGCTGCCGGGTCATCCAGGATCCCCCAGGCGTGCCGCTTGCTCGATTTCTTCTCAGTCTCGTGGATGCCGAGGCAGTCCCGATTCTGTGGGACGGCCTCTCTTTGTCCAACGCGATCAGCCGTGGGTAACATTGCACGACAGTCGTCAGCCCAAGGGCAGCAGCATAGAAACCGTCGGTGGCCCTAACAAATTTGGCCAAGCCGCCTTACAGCCTTGTGGGCTCACGTCATGTAACGCATGGGCCGTACCAGGCGATCTGGACAGTGGCTGTAAAATCCGAGCGCAGCATGAAGCCTCGTGGACGGCGAAGCAGGATGCAGTGCATCGAGCGGTGTGAGATTGGGGGCCGACTACAAAAGCGTAATCCAGACACTTTGCTCATAACATGTGTCTTTCCGAGCGTCTCGGCGCTTCCCAAATCGTAAATGAGGCCGTCCACGCTACCTTTGCAGCATCTACCCCGAGGTGCATTCGGATGATTTCTAGTAGCAAGCTGGTTGAGGCTGAAGTAGTTGTCTGGGGTTGTCCTTCAGCCAGATTGGTGGTTTCCCGGGTGGCTTGCTGATCACGCCGCTCGGTCAGTGACCATGTCGTGTTCATACGTTCGTCGGACGACGTGTGGGTGTTGGAGCACATGCAGAGCGCATGCGCGGCCTGTAATCAACCGGATCGCGCGGCCTGAGCGATTCCAACGGCGTTTGTCATCTCCTCCCTTCATTGTGACTTTCGGTCGCGCCCTGTTCGTGACTAATCCTCAACAACGTCATCTGATGTTTTGCCGTGACTTTACATGACTTTCGTGGCAAGATTCTGAACAGACCGCGCTTCACGGGTCTGATGATGGCGGGGGACGTGTCTAATGTTAGTATCCCTGCCGGTTCGTACCATGCCGGGCCATGAACAACGTGCAAATGGTCTTCGATCAGGGGGCGTAGCCCGACGTCTACCCAGCACCAGCATGGGAAATCGGCTGATTGCAGAGTTGCAGACAAGCGTCTGCTCTAATAATAATCTGCATTCAAAGATCACCAGAGACTGTGTTCAAGGGCTCCCGTCTGAAGGCAAAATGTGCAGGCGGCCAGGGAGGAAGGGCCTGAGGGTCCTCGGTAGCTTCCACATCCGAGTACTAGTAGATTGTTGGCCACGGTACATGAGCGGTACTGGTTGAGCTTGCTCTCTTCCCTGACACCATCCTGGAGCCCGATGTCTCTGGGGTGCGGGACGATGCTGCAAAGCAGCCTGGCGAGTCCTCCTCCTGGGGGTGGTGGTACGGCGTCAGGATTCGACATGCGACCAGGCACGTTGTTAGCATGGCCACGGGCCAGCAAGGCGGGCTAGATTGGCTGTCGAGTGATCTCGCTGCTTTCTTGTGACAGTGATCGACGGTGGGTTTCGTCGCTGACGAAGAGATGACTTTGTGAGTAAACAGTTAGATTCAGAGGGTCCCGAGGGCACCTTGCGGCCGTCGGTGCTTGTGGAATCTGATTTACACGTACACATCTACCCAGCCCACCGCAGTCGCTAAATATTGCCTGGAACGTCTTCAGAGTACCTTTGGGAGAGGGGAGAAGTGGGCTGGATCAGCAAACCACGCGGATGGCAGGCAACCTCCCCGGGGCACCGAGGCAAGGGGCGGCAGGGAAATGCACTACTTGGGCACGTTGGCTGGTAGCATCGTCTCTTGTCGCGGGTCGCTGAAGATGGCCTGGATGGGTCCCTGGGCGATGATCATGATCGTCCGCAGTCGTCGCTTTTCGCGTGTATCTGTAGTGCGCTCAATCGGAATCCAAGATAACTGCGCGTGGCGGATAGGGAAGGCAATGATGTTCGGGTTCCGGGCCTCTCCCAGAGAAGGTGGGTGGGATGTCATGGACAGACGCCAGAGGTTGCAATCGTCATCTTGAACCCACTGCTGCCGCCATTCAGGTGCTGCTTATGGCGTGACTGTGGGCGTTCTCCTTCTGGGACATTACCCAGGCTGGGACGGGACGGCAGAGAGAAGGCGTGACGGTGCAATGGATTGGGATTGGCATGCTTCTTCTTGGAAGATTCGACTGGAATGCAATGCACCTGAAGTGGACAAAGACAGTGTGTGTGGGTGCGGCAGACGCCAGGGCGTGGCTCATTGGTTGGTCTCGTTGAGGCTTAGCTCCGGTCCCGGCCAGCACTTGCTAGGTAGGCACCGTAGGTACTGTACAGTACAGCGTACAGCGTATGATCCTGGGCTTAGCGCAGGGTAGGGGGGCGCCGCGCTTTTTACGCCCCATGCATCATCCAAAACTGACGCGCTCCACCCGCTTGCCGCGACCTTGTACTTACCTTACATACGCCCGCCTATTGTTAGCCGTGTCTTGTTGTTGACCGGTGCGGATAAGGCGCAGGCAAGCGCAAGACTGTTGCCCCTTCCCTGCAATGTTCTTCTCTCAAACGTGCTACTGCCAAGCTAAGGAAAGACCTCCCCACCGCCTTCAAGCAGCGTCTGCCCTGTCGTACCTGGATAGCCCCCACGTACCAGGGCACCTAAGCCTGCAGGCCTGCTAGGGCAGGACGGGATACCTTATTCTCAAGAGTCCTGTCCGTCGTTTCCTCGTTTCCGTCTGGGAGCATGATGGGACTTGGGTCGTCTTCTTCCGACGGGAGGCTTGCCGCCCGCTTCTCTCCATTCCACCTCGCACTCTAGCGTTCAAGCAACCTCGAGCAGGGATCTGCATCCTCCCCAATCTCTCTCCGTCCGCTTCCCTGTCGTCCCCTTTCATCAGGCTGGTCCAGAACAGGGACACTGCTGATGAGATACTCTACGGCATCCATTGCTGTCTGTGTTCGAGAAACCCGGAACGGGCACCAGCCGCCTTGACGTCAACCAGAATCGTTCGTCGACATGGACCCCGACTCGAAGGACAATCGAGCCTTGCTCATACCCGTAGACGAACGACCATCAAATCCACAGGTCTGGAGCTGGGGCTCGACAGACCGCCGCCACTGCAAGTGTCGTACACTGTACAGTCGCTGCCTCAATCGAGCAGCATACCGTCACCTCCGCAAAGGCCAAGAAACCTCGTCTAGCATCCCGACCCGCAGGACGATGCACTATCTGGTCCTGTGCAGATACATACATGTACAGCGTATATGTGGTGTAGGCTCGGCGACATACTCTGGGTCTCCAGGAACCACCATCACGCGTGCAGAAGCTCTTCATTTCCCGGCAATGGTCCTGACCAGAACCGGCCGACTGTCATTTCGAGATTCAGCACGGCAGCGACGAGCGCAGAGATGGGTGCCAGCAAGACCAGCTAGGAGTCGCTCGGCCGGCGTGCAGAGGCAACTGGGTCTGCAACAAATCCGGTCCCCACCCTCGATGAAGAAGGACCCATTCATGCTTCTGGCGAGTCTACCGCCTCGTTAAGAGTCGCTAAAGGGAGTTCCGGAGTCCGTCGCGGCTCACCACCTGTCCTTGTCGACGCCCCCAAAGCCCCCCTTGGACCCAACACTCCACCGACCCAGCCTGGCAACTGGTACGCTGCACCACTTCAAGTTGGTCAATTGCCCTCTCGTCACTGAGGTCTGTGTCTGTCCTCGCTCTCTTCCCCCAACTGACAACACGGCTGCAGGCACAACTCGCGACCGACGCAGCATCGGACCGCCAGCAGCTGTGCCGTGCCAGTGTGCCCAGGCCTGTTACCCTTGTAACCTACCGTAATAGTTTCCCTGCCCCATCCCATCCTCGTCGCCCCGGTGTGGGGCGTTGCTGGTTCCCCAAAACGGCGCTCAGTGTCGCCTTGTCTAACTTACCTTAGATCCCCCACCACCCTTTTCCGCCGTTCTTCTTCCACCCCCCGGTTGCCACTCACACGGCCGTCCATGTAGAGACAGGCAGCCCTTGTTTTGATGTTAGCGTCGAGCCGTTGCTTGGCATGCAGACGCTGTGCTCCGGGCCTGGGCAGGTATTTGTATTCTTGCTCGGCGTGAGCAGCGTCTAATCCGAAGGTCACAGATTAGATCTCGGGCAACCTGGGCCCAGCCATGGAATCAGCCTCCTGCGTGGAACAGGCGCTGGATGACTGCTTCGAGATGAGTGTCGCGACATACGGCAAGACTTGCTCGGCATATCGAAGGCCTCCATATCGATACACTGCAGCAGCAGTACGCACGAGGATTCGACCGGACGAGACCCAGCAAGTGCCATGTTGTCCCTGACCTCGAGAGCCCCTCGTCCAAGCCGATAGGCAGTGTACCTACATCATGTACGTACAGTACGATACAAGACAAGACGGTCCTCACACCCGTGCCTTGTGCAAGTCCGTCATTTGTGAACCCCCCCTCCTTTCTCACCCCCGGCTACCACACCATGTCCCTCTTCCCGCTCTCGTACAGCATGGTAGTTCATGGACCCTTGTCCTGTCTAGACGTCTACCGCGTTGCTCATCTCTACCCGTGCACACTAGGACAGGGTCCTTGCTGTACCCTGTCCTGGATCACCTCCCCCCGGGCTCCGTCCCTCGCCTTGTGGCCTACTCGCAAACCTGCGAGCGTACCACGAACAGGTATGACGGGCGCCCTGGACCATGATCCCGTCCCCGCCGCCCACACTCGTCCTCCAGTTTATAATAAGCCCGGCCCGCTGCCTGTCCTTGTGAGGCTGAGGCCGCGATCTCTCTTCGATACCAAGTTTAGACTCCAGACGCTCATGTTGAACTAGAGAGACTCCGCCTGTGTCCTTCTCTCATTTCACCTTACACCAGTCTCTGCAGTCACTATAAACAGCCTTCACCCTGACTACGGCCCGCTTCTCAGCCCTGACAGTCTACCTGCTCAGGCCACGCTATAACTGTTCCCCCTTTCTGGACCTTACTTGCCCGTTACATCGTATGTGCATCCAGTCTTGCTTGTGCCCTTCCCGTCTGTCTAGTACGGTGATGGACAAGTGCCAGCCAGCATCAGGTCAGGAGAACCCTTGCTCACCTCAGCCCAGATTCCACAAAACCAGCCAGAGCTCTCTTAGCTGGCACCAGCACCTTTCGACCCAGCCTGTCAGGCCAGCAACTCGCTCGGAAGAGCTCAGCACCTTCCCATCTTCGACTATTCTACATTCACCTTCCGGAATCAGTCTCAGTCAAGCCGTGTCTCGGTCGAGCCATCAACAAGCAAGTCCCGTGAGCAGGCCACCAGACGTCACTCCTGCAACGCCTTTGAATGTGGGGTGGACTTCGTACCATCAGCAGCATCCTGAGATAGATCCCCACGCCCTTCGACCTGACCAAGACATACGAACCCCGCCATCCAAGGCACAACTCGCAAATATGAGGTTTGTGGCCCTCAAAAAGATCGACTGCCTCGAGATCCATTGCTGACATGTTTACAGTGCCGTCGCTTCTCTTCAGTTTGACCCCGTCTTTTCCAGGGGCGGTCGGTCTTCTTTCAACTCGTGGCTCGGTACTACTGCCCTTTGAGGCCCTGTTCTTTTCAACATCATGCTGACTCCGTCCAGGCCTAGAGAACAACGATACAGCCGCCTCCTATCTCGCACACAACTTGTCCTCTCTTGGACCAGCATCAGACACGAGCATCACGCCGCCCCTCGCCTCTAGATCGATCACTTCAAGCCCTCCTCGTGCATCGTTCACCCCACAACAGCGAGAGCACAAGAGACAAAGGGATCAAATGAGGCGTGACTCGAAGACAACTGCTCGCGTGCAACGCGGCTCCATCAACCCCTATCTTAGCTCGCCTCCGCTCTCCGTTGTCGACGTTACCGCAGCCATGGGCGTTCCTGTCTACAGCACCGCGCCGTCATCTGCGCCTCTTCTCTCCGAGCCCGTTACTACGATGGCAACATCGTCATACTTGCCCTCCTACAGCCCTCCCGTCCAGGAACCGGCGTACTCGGACGGCTTCCAGTCGCTGCCTGCGGCTTACTCCTTGGGTGTCGACTACTCCGCCCAGTTCCCCGGCCCTGCGCCTTACGAGTTCGTCCAGTCCCCAATCACCACAAATGATACATGCGGTATGCTGACAGGACAATAATAGACGATCACCGCCACTGCCAATGGCGGATCAGCCCATGATGTACGGCGTCACTCCTTCTGTATCATCCAGTGCTTCGCCCCCATCTGAGCACAGCCACGTTCGCGTTGTCCAGAGCCGACCCAAGCCCCAATGTTGGGAGCACGGCTGCAACGGTCGCCAGTTTTCTACCTTTAGCAACCTCCTGCGGCACCAGAGAGAGAAATCCGGCCAGGCAGCAAAGGCATCGTGTCCTAACTGTGGCGCTGAATTCACCAGGACGACAGCTCGCAACGGTCATCTTTTGCACGACAAGTGCAAGCAGCGCCGCAGCAGCTGAGCATCCGCAAGGGCAACTTGCCCCCTGCGAAATTACCACGGAACCCCCCTTCTTTTTTATCGAAACGACGACGAGAAAGGGACACTGCTGCTTTAAGCCTGCAGTGACGACCTCTACCTACCTCACGAGGAACAGTCCCACAATGCGATACACTCGCAAACGAGCACGCGACAAAGGAGTGGCACGGCAGCATCGGAACTTTGGAGTTTTTCACCTTTTTACTATATCCTGCGAGAACGCCTTGCTGTACTCTCCGCTTCTTTTCAGTCCCTTCTGTGGTCCGCGAGATCAGAAGAGGCCGGGCATCTCTCCACGACTGCTCTTTGGGATCATTTTGGAGGCCGGCAGTCTGCTTTCATTTTTCTGGATTTGTTGTTGGTTATGATGTGAAAATACCCCCCCTCGTTTGGTTACACGACGGCCGCGAGCACTGCTCTTTCAGGAGCGCTTCTGAGATCTCCTTGTTCAAGCTACACCGGGCTAGACGAATAGACGAAACCATGCTGTGTATTACCTACTCCTACTCGCGGCCTTGATGACTGATGGGATGAGCTGGCCTGACTTGATCTGATCTGGTCCGTGAAGGGGGGTAGGTGGCTGAAGGAGCGAGGCTCTGCCCGCCCTCCCGCGCATCACATGCACGTGTCGTGGCCCTTCACCCCCAACTCATCGAAATACCGGCCGGTGATCGTCCGCCAGGACCTCGAGCCATTGGTCGCCACTCGGCACCGAAACGTGGCCTGCTGCCCGAGGATTCGAGACAGCCGCGAACCAGACAAGCAAGGGACAGGATGGACCGTGATGGCGTGCATCGACCCCTCGTGGAGAGAATGGCAGCCAAGCAAAGTTTAACATCCACCCTGATAAGCCGGAAACGGTCGAGATGGAGCTGCCAAAAGGGTCATATCTGTGAACATCACCCATCACACGCTTGGAGGGGGGCGGCACTCGTGGAGCTCCATCTCCATCGCTCTCCTGCAAAGCTCACACACAGCACGACGCGCATGCCGAAGTGGTGGGCGGGATTTGGCGAGCTAGCTAATCGCGGGATTCATCCAGGTGCCCAGCTGCCAGTCCAGAGACACGACTAACTGATAATCTCCCTGGAGCAGACTAAAGCCTCACCGTCCTCATCAGTCGACAAGGTTGAGGGCCCCCCCTCAGGGCGCCCCCTGAAGCATCTGCATCGGGGACTCCAGATCACACCTTGGAGATCTGCGCAAGATCCCGGGGCGGAGAGCCCGAAGGTGTGGTGTGCGTCTCCCGTCCGTGCGGGTGTTCTTCTCCCGCGCTGTGGCCAGCCGGCGGCCAGTGAGCAGCGGCAAGGTACAGGTACCGAATTGAAGAAGGAAGACGGGTCGCGATCAGCAAGGGCGACCATTGAGTCGGGTTGACCGACACGTTTTCGAGAGCGCATATCCTACCCCATCGAGAGCGTTCTGCCTCGCTGTTCGGTATTCTCTCCCGGTGTCGGAGAGTTGTGGCGGGCAGCGAGATGGGCCTCGTGGATGAAAGCCGTTGCACGATGATCGGCAGACGAACTGTGCCGGGAGATCCCACTAAGGAAGGAGACGGCACCTATGAAATCATGCCGCCTGGTGAAGGCGCATTTTGGCACGCCAGCCCAGTGTCGCCTATGCCCGCAACGGGCGTAACAAGGTCTCAGTCCCAGGGGTACTGAACCTGCCACCAGCGAGCTTGGCACCTCTTAGGCAAGGCACGATGAAACGGTGTCCCCCTTCTGGCGGCACGCCCCTTTCCCGTCTGGCGGGCGATCGACAGACGTACCGTGTGCATGACGACGTGGAGACGGGGGGTGGGGGGTTGGTGGTGTGGTGTGGCCTTCGAGAACTGATGAGCAGAGCAGCGGTGCGCACCCACGGGTGCGATGGTCTGTGGACCGCGCTGTCAGCAAATGTTCCCTTTCATCACCTTCCGGAACCACGACAGCTCGGTAGCGTAGCGTGAGCCGTGCGCGCGACGCCATCAGACCATTTCCACCGAGAAAACACCATGCCAGGGGATCCCGTAGGGCTGCGTCGGTCGCCGTTACACCAGGCAGAGAGACCAAGAGCCGGGGCTCCCTATCCTCTGCGCGACGTGACACCGGGGCGCGAGTCTGACAGGCGGTCAGGCTAACAGGCGGAGCTGGCTGAGCCTGTGGCGTATTCTCGACGCCGGATGGAAGCCCTGGAAGCCTGGGCTTCGATTAGTACCGGTGCCCCTATGGAGAGGCAGCGCACATTACAGCGTCTCGACGTCGAGCTGCGAACCACAGTACCGTGGTATTGCCGCTGAAGAAAGGGGCAAGGCGGCCTTGGAATATCCCGACACGTGCCCTCGACCAGCATGTCCCCTGTCTTTCCCCGGGTATGAAGGTCTGGGGGTGCCCGACGACGTTGATAGAGGGCGTGTCCGTACGAAGAAAGCCCCCCCCGTCAAAGTACCAGCGCCCAAATGGGACGGGGCGCGATATGAGATGAGGGGACGGACGGACACTGGGCGAGCGGGCACCCCAGCCTACGGTCTGCAGCACGGCTCTACTGCGGTGACTAAGGCGACGATCAGGATGCTGTTGCTACCGTCCGCCTGCGGGCTTCCCATCCACCTGTTCCAACCGTCTCATCTACACGTGTGCCATGTTGCAGAGGACCTGGGGCCATGGGGAACCCGGGACCTGGGGGCCGGGCTCGCAGCCCGAGACGAGACGGATGGATCGCCGGCGGATGATGCCCGCAGACGCAGAGGGCCCCAAACAGCCGCCAGTGCCTGATTACGTGTCAACGCGTCAAATAGATAGGGACGTGGGGAGCTGCTCGCCAACGTGGAAAACGCACGAGTTGACGAGAAGCACGGCCGAGTTGAGAGAACAGGAAGCAACAAAGGGGGGTAACCAACACAGCCGCGACGAGAATAGCCGGTCGGTCCACTGGCTGGGGTCTCAGATCAAGCGCGGCCGCCTAGGTCCTAGGACCCCCGTAGTAAGCAGGTAATAATCGACTGATGCCCCGGGGCCAGGGACGGGCCAGGCAGAGCCAACAGGGTATCGTACGCCCACGATCGCCTCGGCGCCGTGGAATAGTCCTAGCGATCGAGGATTGCAGTGTGACGAGGGGCGGGATGGTGAGGCGTCAGTGATGCTTTTCTTAGCAGCAAAGGACGTCAGAGTAGGAGCCCGGATGGGGGCCAGTTCGGCGACCTGCGCCTATTTGCGATGCAACGAAGATGACTTCCCCGGCGGCCAAGAGGCCCTCGAGACTCTGACAACTGACTGTGCTTGGGTTGCACTCGGACCTCGCGTCCTCCGTACAGGTAACAGTGACCCGGCCGCTTGCGCGCCAAAGACCCGGAAAACATAGGGCCCTCTTGTTTTCCCGCGTAGACGCCTAGTTCCCGTCCGGAGTATTTCAGCAATATAGGTCGCCGAGGACATGCGTCCCTGGACCCCGACATGATCAGCACGGCGTCCAGCGGGATGTGCTGCACGGCACCGAGTGTTTGACGTTGATGAACGGATTTCGCCAGCGCCGGCAACCACCGTCACATCTGAACCAAAGTCCCTTTACCGCGTCTGCGGCTGCCACCTCTCAACAGGGCTCCCTGCCCAGTTTCCTGCAACTCGGCCGCCCAGATCGTCATAGGTCCTTCTGGCGCGTCGTAGATCTTCACCCAATGGAACTCCTAGCCTATGCACCCAAGAGCGAAAATGGATGGGGAGGGGACAGGAACCCACGTGCAGCATGCCGCGTTGTGCTGTAGTGAATGAGAAAACCTGATTTGAGTCTTGCCGCCGCCCATCTCGAGGCGCTCGCTCGCCAGCGTTTGCCTCACTGGGGCCGGTATCTTCCCGCGTGCTGGGGTGCATGCCATACCACGTAGCGTGACGAACAGGTAGGGTCCTGTGTGCGTGTTCATGTCACATCGCCCAACGTTATAGGAAGGTCAAGACGTCCAATGCGTGACAGGTCGCCGGCCCTGGCACGAACTGCTTGGGCCTGTCCCGCCAAGACCTGAGATGCCAGCCGCGATGTTCGTCCTGTATGATTAGCCAACCTCGTCTGCAGTGAGGTGCGCCCGCTCGTCAGCTCGACACTGGAAGCCGGATTCCGCGTTCTTGACAAAGTTGTTAGCCCAGTGAGCAATGTCTCGGCGGGCGACTGAGCCGCCAGAACTGCCTGCCCCATCCGGCTCGCTCGGAGGACAGCGCTGTATTGCTCGCCAGGCAGATGCGGGCTGCTTGTCTGTCGCTTCGGCAGTGTGTCGACATGACGTCCTCGGTCGCTGCGGGCTGACAAAGAGGGAAAAGGCAATCGCCCATCTGTTCTGGGCGTCGAGTCTCGTCGAGTCTGTGCACAATCGAACAAGGCACAATCACAATCGGGGGGTTAGGCTGTGAATGTGTCCGTCCCAACGTCCCAATGGCAATGGAACCTGGAAACCGCGGAGGCGCTAAGAGCCGTGTGAACGGCATGTCTTCACACCGTGCTGTTTACGGTGTGGCGCTTGCGGGGCCAGGCCGCGGCTGGTGACGGCTGATAAGCGCGAGCGCTTAGCTTCATCTGGGCATCGTCGGATCATCTCCCTCAGAACAAGTAAACAAACCCGACGACACTTCATCGCTCATGTCGAACCACATCCACAACACCGGGATTCAAGCAAAGCAGTGATAATCCCGTGCCCGACTTGAATGCAGCAAACCGTTCACCAGCCTTCGGCGTCATGGCCTCGGCAACGGCAGGGTCAACGTCCCGGTTGCATGCCAAGAGACGCAAGATCTTCAAATCGGTCTTCGAGACGGACATATCCCAGCCGACGCCTTATTCGACACCCTCACTGAGACACACCGAGGGCGGGCAGCCTTTTGGCGGTCATGATACGGCTACTGCTGTACCGCAGCTGGACAGCGTCCTTCGCAGTGTTACGAGCCCCAAGAGCTCACCATCGTTACCAGCCCCTTCGGGTCATGTCACCGACCAGGCAAGATGGGACCGCGCCTGGCACGTCGTGACTTCTCGGGTGCAACTGCCCGCATCTGTGGCCGTCGAAGATTCTTTCGGGCCGTTGGCTCCCGAATCGCAGGACGCGGATTATGAGTTTCACGACAGTCTCCAGATAGTGCTGCATCCGTCACAACACACCCGGCATGCCTCATACACTGAAGACCTTCTCTCGTGGCATACTCAGCAATCACGGCGTCATTTTATCCAGCATGTTCTCCCGCTTGTGTCGGCATGCGGGAGCTCCAACGATCCCGCCGAGGCTTTGGAGGGCACCATCCGTACCCTCGAAGCCGCTCATCGACAGTACTTTTATGGCCTGCAGTTGATATTGAGGGGCATGGAAGAGGGGCCTGGCCGAGTCGTAATCGAAAGGTTCCGCTCCGACTTGCATGCAGTCATCGGCAAGTCTGTCTCCTCTTCACTGATGGTTGCCTTGCGGGCCGTCCTGGGAGATCTGATGAGGGTGTTGCTCGGAATGCGGCAACCATCGCAGCCTCGACAGTCTCAACGGCCCGGCATTCATGAACATGACCACATGTCACAGGCAAGGCAAGACATTCAGCGATTAGTCGAGGGTCTGCAGAAAGTCGGGCTGGCAGGCGAGAGCTTCCAGGTGCTTTTCGCCGAGCTGCTCGATGCCTTCATGGTAGAACATATCAAGTCATCCTTCTCGGGATGGAATCACCAACACCAATCCATCGACGAGGACAGTGTCATGGAATTGCACCGCAATTCTCGCACCGGACCTCAGTCGGAGCGAATCGGTGCTCTTTGCGATTGGGTCGAGAACTACTACGCGCGGCTGGCGGTCGAGGTTTTTTCGCGCCTCGAGGGCGTCGCAATACCCTGGAAGGATGTCGAGCGGTGGAAAGAAATAGCCATTGGCCGACTGGCGGTCTTGCGCATTCACGAACTCTTTGACATTGTCCTACATTGGCCGGACAGCAAAGATGCACTGAACGACCTTCGGGCGGCCGTCACGACACCGCAGAGAAGACTGCAGGTCACGGACGTGTTTTCTGCCGCGCTACAAAAGCGCCTCTTGCACCCAGGCCGATCCACGCTGGATATATTGCAGGTCTATATATCCATGATCCGCACCTTCCACGCCCTGGATCACTCCAAGGTCCTGCTCGACAGGGTTGTGCACTCTCTCCAGCTCTATCTATGCCAGAGAGACGACGCCATCCGCATCGTCGTGACCGGTCTTCTATCCAGCACGAAAGAGATCAAGGCCGGTACCGGCAAAGGCCAGCTCGTGGAGCTAGCAATGCTTCTCAACGACCCATCACAGCAACGCCGCACGGCGTCCGACGACGAGGAGTTGGACTGGGACGACATGCAATGGGTCCCCGACCCGGTCGACGCCGGCGTGAACTACAAGCGGCCCAAATCAGAAGACGTCATCGGCACGCTCATCAGCGCCCTCGGTGCGCAAGACGTCTTCATCAAAGAGTTCCAGAACGTCATCGCCGAGCGTCTCCTTTCCAAGCAGAACGACCTGAGCCAGGAGCTCAAGGTCCTTGCACTCCTGAAGAAGAAGTTCGGGGAGCACGCCCTCCAAAACTGCGATGTCATGATCAAGGACATCCACGACTCACAACGGGTCGACGCCGCCATCACCAAGAACCTGCGGCAAGCCCGCCAGGGCACGCCCGACGCGAGGGCATCCGTGCCCCTCTTCTATCACACCAAGATCCTGTCGCGCCTGTTCTGGCCCGCGCTCGACAAGGAGCACTTCCTGCTCCCCAGACCCGTCGTTGAGGCCCAGCAGAGCTACGAGGAAGAGTTCGAGCACCTCAAGTCGTCGCGCAAGCTGACGTGGCTCAACAACCACGGCACGGCCACGGTACGCCTCGACCTCGATGACAGGACTGTCGAGAAGGAGTGCAAGACGTACGAGGCCGCCGTCATCTACGCCTTCCAGAGCGAGGACGACGCGCCCGGTCCGGTGCAGCGCACGGTCGACGAGCTGTACATGACCCTCCAGCTGGACGACGACATCGTCCGCCTCGCCCTCGTCTTCTGGGTGAACCAGCGGGTCCTCCGCGAGACGGCCACCGACACTTACGTCGTCCTCGAGCGCCTTGACGATGCCGTCGACGCGGACGGCGGCGACGCCACGCAAGCGCAGACGCCGCTGCAAGATACCATTTCGCCCGCAAAGCCGGGCAGGAGCGGCCTCGACGCGCAGGAGAAGGAACGCCGGCAGGTCTACTGGCAGTTCATTGTGGGCATGCTGACCAATTCGGCGCCTGCGATGCCGCTGGTCCAGATGGCTATGATGATGAAGATGCTCATCTCGGACGGGTTCGCCTGGAGCAACGAGGAGCTGCAGGAGTTCCTGGGGGAGAAGATCGCGGACAAGGAGCTCGAGCTCGTGGGGGGCAAGTACAGGCTGCTGAAGAAGTGAGGACTTGACTTGATGGGATGGTAGCCTGATGCCGCGCCACGATGTCCTATTGATGGGCTGATTCCTAATGGGCCTACGATGCTGGGTGACAAATTCAATGCTAGCGATTCATTCACGTTACTCTAAAGCGCCACGGCCTCGAGCTGGCAAGCTTTACGCCGCCAGAGACATCTATCGTCTACTGAACGTGAGGCAGCGATATTCACCCGCGGCGATGTATGGCTCTGCGCAATCTATGCGTTGTCGGTTCAGCTGGGCCTACGAATAAGTACAGCCAGGCAGTGTCGCCTGGGCGCGTGTCCGGCCCGCCCTGGCCTTACGGGGTCATTGCAAGCATTGCAGGCTGGCTTGTCTGGGAACCGACACTGTCTCCCGCCATCACGGCATCACTCGGCGGCGTGAGACGGGCTGTGGATTGCAGATGGTGCGACGGATAAGCCAGGGCGCAAACGCAGTGTTACTGCCGCGTCCAGCGGCCGGGTAGAGGGCGAGTGGAAGAAGAGCGAGCCGGTCAGGGCAACCAATGCGTCGAACACACATGTCTTCTCCTCCCTGGCTAGGCTTCGGTGACAGGCAGGGTGTGTCTTCACTCTCCTTTGTCAGTTGCAGTGGTGTTGCAGGCATTGCTTGCGCATGCTGGCCCGTCCACGAGGGTGAAGAGCTAGGTCTTGGCGTACCAAGATGCGCAGTGGTCGCATAAGGCTTTGGGCAGTGATGGCTTGCTTGGCCGGCGCGCGGCTTCTTCCCTTGCAGACCGCCCTTTGCAAAATGGCTCGTGCGAAGATGGCACTATGAGCTCGCGATGGGCAGTGGGGAAACAGGCGCTGGCCAGAATGGCGTTGATCCATTATTATTATGCCCCGACCGCCTTTTCGCCTTGGGTTTGCTTGCTGTTGGTTGGCACCTGACGTGTCGCTTGCGGCGGCGATACGCAGGGGTCTGGGGCGCGTTTCTGTGTCAGTGAGAGGAGAGCCTTGTCTCGGAGCCAGGAGATCCAAGCTGGCGCATTTTGTCCAGTGTTTGATGACAGTACATGTAAGAGCGACGGGGTAAACGGCGGCCACATGGATGCAAACGAACGAGGAAATGGACCGGGTGCCCCGTGATTTTATGATAAAGCGGCAAAGCCGGGACGAACCTGACTCAAGCACTATGCAGCTCGTCGCGGGCACGGAGCGGAGGTCATCTGGGCTCGTCGGGTGGACAGCCGGGCTGGGTGCATGGCGAGAGCGGGCAAAAGACTTGGTGATGGAGGGTGAGGGCGGCGCCGTGAAATGTTGCCGGCCGAATCAGTCGACGGTTCGTGACGGCTGGGCGGCGGGTCTGGTTTTAAGTGCTTGCAGCGTGGACGAGCACCCCGGGGGGTGTCAGTCTGGGTGAGCATGGCGGCAGCCTGACCTCCGCGGGGCAGGCGACGAGTTGTACGCTGTGAGCTGATGATAGGCGTCGAGTTTGAAAGGGTCGGAAGTGTATTTCTGGTACGGGACACGTCGTGCAATAAATATCCCAGGTACGACAGTCGGCTCGGATTGGATTCTGGAAGCACTGCTGTTCGGGTCGTGGAGGAGTAAGAGGCCGCATGTCGTGAGATGACGAGTGCTGGCGTGTCGAAACGGAAGCGCGTAGCAGCCGAGAGGGGCCAGGCCGTCTTGTTTTGTTGACTTTCCGATCTCTTCTCGTCTGGCCGGCGCCCGAAACGAACACAGCGTTTGCCCGTGTTCTTAGAGGCGTCGGCGCCGCCTTATGAACGAGAGGCTGACCGTGCCTGAACCTGAACCCGAGCTCACACAGGGCAGGCCTGCCTGCCTAAGATACCCAGTACAGTGAGCGTAGTGAGACTTGCCAGTGGTGACCTACAGCGTACTAAGGTGCGCTGGAAGATCGTCCCCGGGATATGGTTGGTGGAGTGTCACGAGGAGCCAATTGTAACGCAGATGATGCCCCATATCGAATTCTCTGGCCAATTGAAAGGCGTATTCTTGTCTTGGTCTGGGGCCCTAGGGGTGGTCGTCTTGGTTAATGGCGGAGAGAGGTGGGGTGGCCATAGGGCAACATGACGAGGTCGCACGCTTCCCTTGGGCTTCCTCGCCCCTCCGTTCCAACTTGAGTGGTGAGGGGCACCTTCAAGTAATAAGGACAAGGGAAGCAGACAGGTAGAGTCGCCAACAACGATGCACCTGTCCGGACGGGCACGGTAATCGCGAGAGCCCAGAAGCATGCAAAGACCCCCGTCGATATTCATGTTCGCACTTGTACCAGGGAGCGGCGTGTCCCGTCGTTTGAGCGACCAGCTTGCTGAGTGGCTGGTTGGCGACTTATGCGCCGTCCGTGTTGGTTGAACCAAGCCAAGGATGCGCGGCCGTCCGGAGAGGTACGTCGTATAATAAAGCGAGACGAAGCAAAGCGCCGCGGAAAAGAGGCCGGGGCGAATCGTGTCTCAGGGCCAGACGAGGGCGGACGAAGCAAGCTGAACAAGGTCCGCGCTCGTCAGAAGCGGTGCCGGGTGGTGAGACTGTGCTGGTGGTTGCCAAACCCAAGTCGTGCCGCACTCGACTCGTCATCGGGGACAGCAGGGATGGGCGGGTGATGGAAGTTATTGCTGGCTCGGGCTGCCACTTGCCGGAGGTGCTGGTTGGAGAGAGAAAGAGGGGTGGGAATGGATGGCCGAGCAGCGACGGGAGTGCCGTTTCCGGGTGAGTCGTACTGCCCGGCGCTGATGGGCATTTCCCTTTCGACTACCTGAGGTAGGCGAGGGGCATGCTGCCGTCGACCACAAGTGCCACACCTGGGCTCGGTCATGTCGAAAGAAGTCTTTTCACCGGGGCGATCAGGTCGAGCTGGGCTGGAGCGAGTCAAGTTGAGTCCAAACGAACGCCAGGTCGCATAAGCGGGTTGGCGGGCTGGCGCTGAGGTGCTGATGGCACTTTCCGGGTCCCCGCAGGCAACTACTAGGTACTTACCTCCACGGCCCTGTAGTAGGACAGTGGGGTGCCACCTCAGTGCACCCCAGTGGAGGATATGAAAGGCGCCGTCCACTGGAAGCTGGGCGGGCAGGCGGCCTTTTGACCTGGAAGACGAGTCGGGCCCGGGCCCAGATCGGGGGTCCGTCCATGGCAGCCCAGGGCTGCAAGTGCTCATGTCCCTTCCAGGTTCAAGTTGTCATGCGCGGCTAGGTATCGGAATCCCTGCTTCCTTTCGCTGGGTTATCGTAACCGTGACCGCTCGTTCCCACTCTGTTCTCCTGGCGCGTGGGACGAACTGGATGGGCTTCTTCTGCCACAGACGGGTCAAGACACCTCAAGGCAAGGCAAGACAAGACAACGCAAGACAGGGAGGAAGCGGCGGGCAAAGTCCCATGCAAGTGCTACCTTTCTCAGCTTCAAGTTGTCTTTCCTGGACCCCGGGCCCGGAGCCGGACCACCTCACCCATCAAAGAACTTGGAAGCCAGTCGTAATAGCACCCGTCTTGCCTTCAGCCCGGCCATGATAGTCGGATCGATAAGGCAAGGCGAGTAAGTACCTACCTACCTACTCACCTCCGGTAAGGTAGGCAGGGAGGGCCCCTTGTCTTGATGCTTGGGGCCTGTTCTTGTGACGCCCGCCTCCCGTCGGTGCTAGGCTCCGCCATCCACCATTCCACATCGATTCCTGTCCTCCTCCTCCTCCTCCTCCTCCTCCTCCTCCTCCTCCTCGTGCGTGTCGCCCGCTCGTTCGCTTTCGACATGTTCCCTCTCCGCCGGTCCTGTCCTGTCTCGTCTCGTTTCCCGTACTTGCTCCATCGCTAGCCTGGACCACCTGGGCCACCCCCCTCCGTCCATCGCCCGGAGATCTC